>RJWJ010034229.1:0-17395 GCA_004363605.1 Indri indri | reverse complement strand
GAACATGACACACACCATTTATGTCTACGTTTCATTGGCTGAAACTCATTCAGGTCTACAATTCAGTTTCTCTGTGGGCCTAAGAGGAAAAGCAAACAGATTTGGCGAATAGATAGCAATGTCTCTCAATCTCAGTCTCCGAATGGCTGCTTTTCTACATCTTGAATCTAATTGAATGTAGTCATTTACTTGGCCCCAGAGACACAGGCCAAAGAGTAAGGCTTTCTTATCCAGTCCTTCACTAAATCCCAATCCCCACTAATTCCCAATCCCCTTGGTATCTCTTGACACACATCCTTTTCTTCTACTGTGACAGCCACTGTCTTACTTTAGACATTCATTTTTACCATGGGAACTTCTGTAGCCACCACCTACCTGGTCTGTCTGCCTCCTGTCAAGACTTTGACGGTCTAGAAAGGTGAACTCTGCTGCTAGACTTGTTTTAATGAAGTGAAATTATCACCATCTTATTCTAGGGCTTTAAATCTTTCTATTATTCCCGGCATATTTTAGGATAAGTATAACATTTCTTAGAAGCTCCCTTAATGATCTGCCCCTAGTTGCCCATCTAAAATTACCTTTTGCCTACATTCCCTTTCCACTCTTTGCTTTAGCCAATGCCAATAGGGTTTTTATCTTTTTTTTTAATTTTAATATCTGTGCTTTTGCTGTAATAAGATGTAACCATAAATATAACAGGTATTTTTAGTTCTGTGATCCCTTCTGGTAAATTGATGACTTACAGGTGGTCTTGGGGACCCAGCATAGAGCTAAATCTGGTTTTAAAACTAATTAGCTGTGTGACCACAGACAGACCACTCAAACCCTATAAGCTTTAGTTTTATTACCCGATATGTGGGGATAATAATAGTGCTTATCTCATTGAGATCTTTTGAGGATTCAATATTGCATGTAGAGTATTAGACTAATTATTAATGATTAATAACTGTTAGCTGTTGTCACTGTCATTATTACTACACCATGAGCATTTCCATGTTATTACAGATTTGTATAGTTTTTACAAATATCATTTTAAAGTATCTGTATATTATGCCATCAAAAGGTAACACCGGCTCAAACTAGTACAGCCTCTATGGGAAGTAATATGGAGATACCTCAAAAAACTAAAATTAGAACTACCATTTGATGCAGCAATCTCACTACTGGGTAACCGCCCAAAGGAGAAAAAGACATTCTATAATAAAGACATCTGCACTTGAATGTTTATGGCAGCACAATTCACAATTGCAAAGATGTGGAAACAACCCAAGTGCCCATCAATACATGTGTGGATTAATAAAATGTGGTATATGTATATCATGGAGTATTCCTCAGCCATAAAAATGGTGAACTAAAATCTCTTGTATTATCCTGGATCGAGCTGGAGCCCATTCTTCTAAGTGAAGGAACCCAAGAATGGAAAAACAAGCACCACATGTAGTCACCATTAAATTGGTACTAATTGATCAACATTTGTGTGCACATAGGGAAGTAACATTCAGCAGGTGTCAGGAAGGTGGGAGGGGGAAGGAAGGAATGGGTAAATTCATACCTAATAGGTGCGGTGTGCACTGTCTTGGGGATGGACACCCTTGTAGCTCTCAGGTGATGCAAAGGCAATATATGCAACCAAAGCATTTGTATCCCCATAATATTCTTAAATAAAAATAAATAAATAAAATGATATACTTAAAACAGGGTAACACCATGGTTTGTTTAGCTCTTTATTATTAAACATCTCAGTCTTTTCTATTTTTTCATCATTATGCATATAATATGTATATACACATTGTAATTTCTATATTTAGGATTATTTTCTTTCTTTTTTTTTTTTTTGAGACAGAGTCTCAGTCTCTTGCCTGGGGCGAGTGCCTTGGCGTCAGCCTAGCTCACAGCAACCTCAAACTCCTGGGCTCAAGCAATCCTGCTGTCTCAGCCTCCCGAGTAGCTGGGACTACAGGCACGTGCCACCGTGCCCGGCTAATTTTTTCTATATATATTTTTAGCTGTCCAAATAATTTCTTTCTATTTTTGGTAGAGACGGGGTCTCGCTCTTGCTCAGGCTGGTTTCGAACTCCTGAGCTAAAACAATCCGCCCACCTCGGCCTCCCAGAGTGCTAGGATTACAGGCGTGAGCCACCGCGCCCAGCCTAGGATTATTTTCTTAAGACACATTCCAAGATGAAATTTCTGGGTCAAAAGGATTAAATATTTTAACATTGCTTGCTCTATATTGACAGATGGATTTCCAGATGTCAGTACCATTTTTCATTTTTAAAAGTAAAGTAAAATTTTGTCCATTTTCTTAGACACATGAGGGCATAGGAAAAAAATGATTTTTTTGGATCAAATATCTCAGAGTAACAGATCATCTTAGTGTGACCATAAATTTCCTAATAACAAACTGAGAAAAATAATTTTTGCTCCTGCTGGTTCTGAAAATGAATGGTTCATATTTGCACACACTGCAATTAAATACATGCTTTACTCACTCATCTGTGCATAAGGCAAGAATCCACCTCATAAATGCATCATAATGTAGAAAAAATAATTTCTATTAGCAAATCTATCTCTATTAGAGAGGATTAAGGGGGAAGAAAAACATTTTTACCTTTGGTTCCACAAAGGGAATTAATTCATTAGGCAGAGTTATGCTAATCACATTCATTGGTAATGTGATAGTCTTGTCATTAATGTTTGCACAAATCTGAGGCAGGAAATGAATATTTTTCCAGAGGTGAATTTTAATTTTAGTTTCTCCAAATGTATCACTGCCAGTGTTGCATTTTCACCTTTCCTACACACCTCTTATAATAAAATGTAAATGACAGGCCAAATAAAATTTACTGCATCATACTGAACTTTTATCCTTTTATCTTTATATTGGAACTTTCTTAATGTTTCAGCTCTAGCTGATTATTTCTACATAGGAATGCAGCATAGATTTCCCATGAACTCAACTGGTAGAGGAGATTGGAATGTCTTGAGGTCTCAAAATGACATCCTGGCCATCTATGGTCTCAAAAAAAGACTCTGCAGGCTCCCTTTGCCCCTCCCCTTGCCACTTATCAGCAGAAGAAACTGTAGTAAGCTTCTGGGGTGAGGGCTTCTAGGGGTGGTGGACAGAAGTGGCATCTGCCAAACAGATGCAGAGACTCCTGGGTTCATGCTATCTAACTCACCAAGCTTACCATTCAACTTTTCCTTAAAACTATCCTTGTCCCCTGGACTTGTATTGAACGCCACCTCAGTGCTCATGTTCAGATTGTTCCGGGTGCCTGTGTTGTCTTCCTCCCACATCTATGCAGCCAAGTCCTAAACATCCCTCCAGATTCTGCTGAAACGTGTCTGCCAAGGATTCCTTCTCTATCGCCCTTCTGGAAATTTCCATTTGCTCGGCACATCCAGGCTTGTGTTATAGTAATTTCTCAACAAGTCCACTCTCTCCTATAATCTATCAAACTCTCAAATAAATAAACTTTGTCTCATTTACCTTTATATTTCCAACAGAGACTTGTGCATTGCAGTCATTAAAGGAGAGTCTGTTGAATGAATAAATGAGCATGAATAGATACAAGGACAAATAAAGACTATCCAGTAAATGTGCACCCAAGTAGGACAGAGAATTCTGTTTTTAGGGATATTCCTTGTTTTTGTAATTTAAAAAAATGTTAAACATCTACTTTGTCTCAGGCAGAGCTCAAATCCTGACTCTGCTTCTAATGAGCTGTGTGAATTTGAACAAATTATTAATACTTAACCTCTCTAAGTCTCAGTTTCCTCATCCACGGAGGGGAGATAACGGACAGGGATTTCATAAGCATTCAATGAGAAAAATTACATGAAGCTTTCTTGGCACAGTTTTTGCTTAAAAATTGACATTTTCCTTCCTCTTTGATCTTCTATCTGATGAAAATTATAAATCTATTTAAAAACCACAATCTTGCATAGTCAGTACTATGGGGTTTTCTATGCTTCAGATAAAAGAAGACCAGAAGTAAAGAAATTATTTTTCCAAAAACCATCTCTACTGCTGACTTGACTTCCAAAATATATAAGCTATATTTCCAGTACAGAATATGTAATGATATACAATATCCTTAGATTTCTGTGGCATGCAATGTCCCAACAATCCTGTGAATTGGAAGGGGCTTACTCCTTTTATTTAATGTGGAAACTGAGAATCAGGGAAGCCAAGTGACTTATTCATGGCTTTCCAGGCAGGTAGCACCAGAGCCAAAAGATGTACTCCCTTCTCCTGGCACCCAGCAGGACACTTTCTAATCTCTGAAACCTCTATCTGTAAGAAGTGCTGCTGCCTAAACATGCATTTCAGCAGGGACTTCTCTCATCAGTAGCCTTCTACCTATGATTTTCCCAGAGGGCTCAATTTCCAGCAGGCCTCTCCTTTTGTGTGCTCCTGGCCTCCTGCTCCAGGAATCCTGCAGGCAAGCCTGGTAAATATGTCATCGAGGCAGTGTGTCATAAATCCATCAGCCTTCCCCAGCCCTGTCATGACGCTGCCGGAACCCTGTGAACACAGCCCAGGTAGACGCTGATGAGCTCTAATGGGAAAACAAATGAGCCTGCTTTCAATGAGCTGGAACCTTCTGCCTGAGTTAATGTTTCAGTGGATTTGTTTGCTTCCTGCAGCTGGCTAAGCAGTTTTGGTGACTGTGACAACACTTTCCATGGATTTGTTTTTACCCCTCATCAGACATGACATGCAGGCTTTCTGTTCAACAATTTCCATGCTAGAAGTGCTTTGTGATGAGCTTTAAACAGCACGCTGGCTCTGAGAATGTACCACAGACACCTGAAATAGCTGCATGAAGGAAGGGAACTCAACATGTCCCTTACCCTTTTCTGAATCAGGACAGTGCAATAATCTGTGCAGACCCCAATTTTCTTCCAAGCAGGCAGTCTACTGAGAGAACTCTAACCTGAGAATCTGGGGAGTGGGTTTTAGTTCTTCTGATAGGATGTTACCAGGTAACTACAGACAATTCACTTAAACTACAAATTTTCCTGGGCATAAGAATCACTTAAGACATCTGCTTTAACAATAACAACAACAAAAATACAGACCATTGAGAGCTTGTCCTCAGTTTACTAAATCAGAGCCTCTAAGGAATAAGCCTGGGACCCTATATTTTAACAAGTGCTTGAGGTGATGCTTGCAGTCATATATATTCGGCCTCCAGCATCTCTATGTCACCTGGCATGTCATATTTAACAATGTTTAGAAGTGCTTCTGTACAAATAAGTGGCCCATATTCCACCTGTTTCAGATTACCTGGGGAATTTGCTAAAAATGCAAATTCCCAAGCTATCTTGAAGACATGCTGAATCAGAATCCTCAGGAATATAACTCATGCACTTTCATAACAGATTCTCCAAGTGAATCTTATCCACACCAAAATTTGGAAACCACTAATAGGATTTCTTTCTACAGTTTACTGTGTTTAGAGATATTAGAAACATCATGAGGCAGTTGTGAGATTGCAGCAGATGATACACTTAGCATAGTTTCTGCCATCAGTAAGTCCTTGATAAATGTGAGCTACAAACACATAAAGTGTTCAGTGCATTTCTTGGGCAGGAATCACATCTTACACTTCTGATTTTTACACCATATTAGGAGGGAACATGGTAGCTGGTCAATAAGTTCTTATTGATCAAAGCTGCTTTTTTTATTTCCAAAGCTTATACTTTCTTTTCATTTTTTTTTTTCTTTCTTCTGATGTCTATTTTTGCTCTGAAGGAATCACGGGGGAAAGACAACTGCACATCGATCAGAGCTATTCTGGTCACTGTAGAATGTTACATTTGGAGTTGTTTAAGCCGTGTCTTCCGAGATGGACAGAGTGGTTATTATTAGTCTGGTTTCATGTATAAAAAAAAACAGACTCAGCAAGGAAAAGTGACCTTGTACAAGGTTACTCTCTTGGTTGGTGAAGAAGTCAGGACTAGAGCCCAGATGCTCCTCATTCCATTCAGAGTTGTTTCCCTTCCACCACATTGCTTCTCATAGTTATGATTACAGGAGCATCACAAAAATCAGTTTTTTCCCCTAAACCTTCATCTTTCCCTCTCGTTTTCATCTCTGCATTTACTCCACAGAAAGCCCATGTTTTCATATTGGCTTTGTCTTCAGCTAATATGTGATAAATAAATTACATCAAGGTAGTAGACACAAAAGAAGTTGGTCTGTTCAGTTGTAATTGCTTTTGACAAAAGAGTAATATGCAAGGAGATCATTGACCCAACCACTGATGTTGGAAATTCAAACCTCGTGGCACCTGAACAGATGAAATCCTAATTCTGAAGGCAGGTTTCTTCTCTGTCCATGTTTCTTCTCTGTCTATGGCTACTACTGACAATATAATTATAAAGCTATCTCCTTTGTAATAAGAGATCCCTAATCTCTTGGGCTTTATTGTTATTTAGAGAAAAGCACAGGTTCTACACATTATTGAATGTCTTAGGAATCTTTTGAGACACTTGCTCCTTTCCAAGTGCCAGTGTGAGGATGATGTCAGGAAACAGGCATTGAAGCTTATCAGAGCAAAGATCACATGAAGATTTCAGATCCAGCCCAGAAACCAGGCCCCTGGGATCAGGCCTGTCATGAGATCTTACCTTGGGGCTCTAGACAGAGAGGTCCACCCACTAGTTGAATTAGTACAACATCAGTCTCGTGTTTCGTAAAAGTGGAACATGATATTTTCACACATGCTTCTCTAGGCCAATATTTCTATTTGGAATTTTGCAATAGTATTTAACTTATCCTGTACATTTAACTACACAAATGAATTGCCATTCAATTGTACCTAGCATTCAGATTAATTAAAATGTATTTCTTCATTAGTCTGTGTAAACTACTCAATTACTTTCTCACTAAGAATAATAATCATCACCTGGGCAACATAGCAAGACCCCATCTCTATTAAGAAAAAAAAAAATAATTGGTCAGGCATGGTGGCATGTGCCTGTAGAGTCTCAGCTACTCAAGTGCCTAAGGCAGGAGGGAAGATCACTTAAGCCTAGGAATTCAACGTTACAGTAAACTATGATTGCACCACTGCACTCCAGACTGCCTGAGCAACAGAGACTCTGTCTCTAACAAAAAAAAGAAGAATCATCACCTCTTGAGGATGTACCCCACCTGTGTCCCTCTTATTTGTGCTTCAGTTGTCTTCTAGAAGTTATCATCTCTGTTGTACAGAGTGATATGCTTAAAAAAGGTATTAAAAATACAAATTTATATATTTTTAATATGCAGGAATATGGAGACAGCTGATGGTCAGTGGTGTTTGACTTAACCTCCCCACATCCATCTTTGTACATTTATATGTACTCCAGGCTGTGCTATCTGAGACAATATTATTTTATCTCCACACTAGCCCCTTTTGGCACCTCTCATTCCAAGGCAAACTCAGGCTACAGCTATCAGAAAAGGTAAACATTTTTTCGTTAAAAACCCAAAGTCAGCAATAGCTACATTAGCCCTGAACTGCTGTGCTCAAGATGCAGTTGGAATCTTTGAATCTTTGAATGTTCCAAAGAATGTCCTAGTGCAGTCTCTTCATTCTGTGTGGGAGGATGGCTGCAAATTCAAATGGACCAGGTTTGGAGGGCCATTGGGTTTTCCCAAGAAGTCTCTTAGGAAGTCAGCCACTTAGGAAGTATGATATTCCAGGTGCAAAAGCTGACTCTGGAGACAGTGCCTCAATGACAGAGAGAACATTATCTTGCGTAGAGCAAGGGCTGGGCTGGCTCTGGTATGTATTGGTAATTGGTACTCACCGGTTCTGGTTATTGCTCTAATTAAAATTTGTGTAAATCCTTTAAAATTTTCTAACAGTGGAGTTAAAACACATATTGAATGTTTTAATCTGCTGTGACTGCCATAACAAAATATCATAGACTGAGTGGCTTAAACAACAGGCTTCTGCAGTTCTGTAGGCTGCAGAGTCTAAGGTCAGCATGTTAACAGATTCTGTTAAGGGCCCTCTTGCTGGCTAGCAGATGGCTGCTTTCTCATTATGACCTTACATGGCCTTTCCTGGATGTGTGTTTTGGGGGGAGAGAAGCAGAGATCTTTCCCTTTTTATCATTTTATAAGGGCTCTAATCTCATCATGAGAGTCACACTCTCAAGATCTAATTTAAACCTAATTACCCTCCAAGGGCCTCACCTCTAAATGCCATCACCTGGGGATCAGGGCTTCAACATAGGAATTTTGTGGGACATAAAAACATTTGATCAATAATTTTGAATAAGAAAAAGAAAGTGTTACTGTACTCATGATGCAGGAGAAATGCAATTTTAAAAAGACTTTACACCATAAATAAACAAAAAAGTTTAAAACCATTTGTTTTGTGTTCTCAGTGAAGAACAAGAAAGTGTTAACTCTAAAACAGAATTTTAAAAAAAAATTAGGAGAAGAAAACACACTGCATTAAAGAAAAAGTACCTGAGAAGGAGGCTGAGTTGAAAACAGAGCTGAAAAAGCAAAAGGGAGCTTGAAATTAAAAACTGAATAGGTGAATTTGAATTGGTATCATGAACAGCAAGGATAAGAACTCGTAATGCAGAAAATAAAATCATCATTTTTGGGTAACAAAGTTTGCTGAAGGAAAATGGTTAAGGGCATGAAAATCATACCTGAGAAGATGATAGATGCGGAAGACCAGCAATCAAAGAGCAATCTACAAATAATTGAAGATATGACCAGAGAACGTGGATGAGAATAGCAATTAAAATATCAGTGAAGGAAACTTCCCTGAATTCAGAATGCTTGTATTTATTGCTCAAGGGTATCTGATGAATATCAGAAAAAATTTAAATAAGCAGACAAATACCTAAAAATTGTTGAATATTTCCAAAATTTTATTATAAAATATTTCCAATAGATAAAATAATTGAAGGACTTCATAGTGAACACCAAATACACATCATCTTGGGTCTATTATTAACAGAAAATTAACTGAAAAATCATGAAGCTGAAAAGGCCCCAAGTTTTAGTTTCTTAGTAAGCAAACTGAAGCCCAGTGTAACCAGTAAAACAAAATTAGAAACTTTACCAATTAGAAACCACCAACTAACCTCGAGCTAGTGGACTTTCCACTCTAACCAATCAGACATGTTTTCTTTGTCTTGCTTCCTCAAACATCTTATAAAATTCTCCTCTTTGAGTGGTGTGCTAACAACTGCTTTCTGTCTGGTGCTGCTCAATTCATAATTCATTGAATGCTCAAATAAACTTTAAAAAAATTTAATGTGCATAACTTTATCTTTTAACACTATGAATTAGAATTTCATTGTATTTGTTTATTACATGTCTATTCTATTCATCATCCTATCTGACTATCAATCTATCTTATTTACTATGCATTTCAAAGTAAATTGCAGACACTTGTGTATGCCCCCTAAATATTTCAGAATGCACATTATTAACTAGTGTTCTAAATTTGATAAGTGTGTTTTTGTCTTTAGATATACAATTTATGTTCAATAAAATGGATGCATTCTGCTCTACATTCACTGAGTTTTGACAAGAGCATGCACCTGTTTAACCCAAGTCCCTGTCAAAACAGAGAACATTACCACCAGCTCACGCACATCCTTCTTCAGCCCCTACCTTCACCCTCCCTCCCTGAGGCAATTGCTATTCTGCCTCCCCCCACATTAGTTTCACCTGTTCTATAATTGCATATAAATGGAATCACAACATATGTACTCTGTTGTCAGGGGCTTTTTTCTTTTTTTCTTTTTTATTTCAGCATATTATGGGGGTACAGATGTTTAGGCTACGTATATTGCCTTTAGGGGCTTCTTTCATTCGTCAAATATTTTGAGTTCCCCCTTATCATTGCTTGTGTCAATATAGCGTTTTTCCTTTTTTTTTTTTTTTACTTCCGAGGGCCATTCTATTGTACAAATGTAGCAGGTTTTTTTAATCCAATCTCAATCTCTTAATTTCAGTTTTTGTCTGAGAAATAAAACTGCTATGAACAGTTGTGTACAACTTTTGCTTGTGTGTTTGTGAAAACACGTCCACATTTCTTTTTGGATAAATGTCCAGGAACAGAATTTATATGTCATAGTGTGTTTAATTTTATGAAAAATACAGAACTTTTCCCAAAGTGGTTAGAAAATTTCACATTACCACTAATAATATATGATAGTTCTTCTTGCTCCTCATCTTTGCCAAAATTTGGTGTTATTTATTTTTTTAAATGTAGGCATTTCAGTGCATATTTAATCGTATTATATAGTGGCTTTCCTTTAAAGTTCACTAATGACTGATGTTGGTAAGCAGTTTTTCATGTGCTTATTGGCCATTTGTATATCTTCTTTTGTGGAGGTTTTGTCAAAGTATTTTGCCATTTTTTAAATTGGTTTTTTTAACTTCTTATTCATAATATTGAGTTTTGGAGTTCCTTATACACCTTGTAAACCAGGTTTTTTGGTAAGACATATTCTTTGTAAATATTTTTTTTCCTAAATCTAAGCTTCCCTATTTATTTTCATTAGTATATTTTGAGGAGCTGATATTTTTAATTTTGATAAAATCTAATTTATATTTTTTTCTTTTATAAATATTAATATTATTTTCTATGACCTAGCTACACAACCTTTGCTTATACTAAGTCACGAAGATTGTTTTACTGTTCCCTGGGTGGCCAGGCTCTGCAACCAAGGTTAAAAGGCAGATAGGTGCTTCCCAATGGTGGGGATCACTGCATGATTCCTGGTTACTGAGAACAAAGTGTACACTGGGCTCAAGTGATACAGTGTTTATTTACAGCAAGAGGATAGAGAATGTGGGCACAAAATCCAACCTCTGGCCAGTCAAGGCATCAGTCCCCTAGGGCCAGGGGATCCACTCCATAGCAGATGGGAGGTGTGGCTGCATACACCTCATTTCAGCACATAGTGCAGCAGCAGGACCCCTCTACCTCCCCCATGGGGATCTGGATCTGAAATATGGGAAGCTGGGGGCATGCTTGAGGGCCAGAACAAAGGATTATACATCAAAGTGAAGACTAGGGAAAGATGCTCCTTCACAAAGGACTAGCCCAGCACAGACTACGAAGGCTCTGTATCTGCCACTAAACAAATGTTTCGTGTTCAAGACCACTTTTATGGGGCACTGTAGGGGGTGAGAGCTGCAAACTACTTCCTTTCCCAGTTCAGTCTGAAGAATCTTTGGATTCCCATCTTAATTTCATCATTGACCCAAGCATTATTCAACGGCAGGATATTTAGTTTCTATGACTTTGTGTGGATTTGAGAGTTTCTCTTGGAATTGATTTCTAGTTTTATTTCTCTGTGGTCTCAGAATATACAAAGCACAATTTCATTTTTTCTGAATTTGCTGAAACTTATTTTGTGGCCTAATATATGACCCATCTTGGAAAATGTCCCATGTGCTGATGAGGAGAGTATATATTTGGGGTAGAGTGTTCTATAAATGTCTGTTAGTTCCGTTTGTTCTAGAGTCCTATTTAAGTCCAGTATTTCTTTATAGATTTTCTGCTTTGCTGATCTGTCCAGTTTTGTCAGTTGGTGTTGAAGTCCCCAGCTATTATGATGTTACTGTTTATTTCTTTGCTTTGATCTAGTATAATTTGTTTTATGAATCTGTTAGCTCCTGTGTTGGCATATATATATTTAGGATTATTATATCTCCTTGCTTAATTGCCATTTTATCATTACATAATGACCATCTTTGTCTCTTCTATCGTTGTTGATTTAAGGTCAATTCTATCTGATATGAGAATGATTATACCTGCTCATTTTTGGTTTCCATTTGTGTGGAATATTTTTTTCTATTTCTTTACCTTGAGTCTGTGCAAGTCCTAGGAACTTAGATGTGTTTCTTGGTGACAACATATACTTGGGCTTGATTTTTCATTTAGTTAAACAGACTATGTCTTTTAAGTGGAGTAATAGTACTGTTCAACTACAGTGTTAGTATCGATATGTGAGATACTGTTCTGTTCATCATGTTGAATGATAACTTGTTTTGTTTCTCTCTTGTGCTATTGTTTTAGAAGAGCTGTGAGCTTTACCTTTTGGGTGCTTTTACACTGCTGGATATCTGTTGTGCTGTTGAACGTGTACTGTACTTTTGAGCATTTCTTGCAGGGCGGGTCTAGTATTGACAAATTCCCTTAATGTTTGCTTGTCTGGAAAAGTCTTTATTTTTTCATTATTTATGAAATTTAGTTTTACAGGACACAAAATTCTTGGCTGGTAGTTTTTTTTGTTTAAAAAGACTGAAAATGGGGCCCCAAATATTTCCAGCTTGCAGTCTCTGGACTGAGAAGTCCACTGTTAGCCTGATGAGAGTTCCTTTGTAGGTTAGTTTTTGCTTTCATTTTGCAGCTTGTAGAATTTTCTCCTTCATTTTGACTTTGGCCACATTCACTACTATGTGTCTCGGAGATGTTCTTTTGTGTTCAGTTACCATCTTGTGTCTGAGTATCTGAATTTTTGGCAATAACAGGTAAGCTTTCCCCTATAATTCTCTCAAATGGGTTTTCGATGTGTTTTGCTTTTTCTTCTCCCTCAGAAATACCTATAATTCATATGTTGGCTTGCTTTACAAAGTCCGATATTTCTCTGAGTGATTCTTTCTTCTACTTTACTGGTTTTTTCCACATCTTTGACTGAATGGTTTAGTGTAAAAGCCTCATCTTCAAGTTCTGAGATTCTTTCTTCTGCTTGGTCTAGCCTATTGTTGAAGCTTTCTGCTATATCTGAAATTTTCTTACTGACTCTAATTTCCTTAAGTTCTGTTATATCCTTTCTTATGTTGTCAATCTCTTTAGTGACTTTTTCTTTTTATTCATGTCCTGAAATATTTTTTTAAGCTTCTTTGTGTTGGTTTTCAACTTTCTCCTCAATCCCATTTATCTTATTTGCCATCTATATTCTGAATTACATTTCTGACATTTTGACAATTTCCTTTTGGTTGGAGTCCACTTCCATAGGTCTATTGTAATCCTTTTGGGGTGTCAAACTAACTAGTTTTTTCATGTTGCCAGAGTTCTTTAGCTGCTTTCTTCTCATCTGAAACCTCTTCTCTCCATTCATGGCCTGTTGGTTTGTGGAGTACCTGTTCTCCTTTGCTGAGAAGTCTACTATTTAGTGAGAATTAAGAGCGATTCCTAGATGGTACATTTGTGTCTTATTCTGGAAGGTCAATCTGGCAGAAGATGGGTGGATGCACTGAGATCCTGTAATGTAGCTGTTCCACATTGTCCTTTTACCCTATGGCTGTCACAGTCCAAGCTGGTCCTGGGAGACCTTTGTGTGGAGTGGAGAGTTGGTCCCCAGGCTACTGTTGGAAGCTTAGGAAGGGGGGTGGGGGAATCCCTCTCCATGGAGGTGGGCATTGAAAGAGATCACTCTACCTGGGTCTCTCCAAGGCAGTGGCAGTGGCTGTTGTGTGAAGCTATCTAGGGCAGTGGCTCAGGCTGTTAGGGCTGCAAGCATTCACCCCACTTAGATCCAGATGTAATGGTGGCAACTAGTGGGGGTTGGCTTGTGGCTATCAGGTCTGTGGTGGAGTGCTGGACCACAGGCATAGTGGAATGTGGTGTCATGGGGGTATGGCCTATTAGGTGGTGCATGGCACCGGGGCCTGTGGCCCACCAGTCAGTGTGCAGGTCCACAAGGGCTGGGCTGCCAGAGAGCTGAGGATCTCTCCCCATGCAGGTCCCACTGAGGTTGTTACCATGGGACCTCTCAAGGTGTGTCAGCACCTTCTCTGTTACAATTCTCCCATGAGGGGTCACTTGGCTCCCACTTATGGGGCATATAAGAGCATCTGCTCTCCTTGCTCCATCCTGACCTTGCAGGGGCAATGCAGAGGTGGTTGCAGAGAAGTTGATCCCTGTGTAGAGCAGGTGCTCTAGACCCAAGAACTCAGAATGGTATCAGTTGCAGCAACCCAGGAACATAAGCCAGAGGCCAGAGGTTCCCTGCTGAGACCCCTCTCCACTGGCACATTACTGTACGGTCTTCAAACAGTTCCACAAAGTGGTGGTGGGGGACCCCTCACTGTGTCCAAAGGGGAGTGTGGAGCCCAGAGTTTCTCTCCTTTGTCCCTTTCTCATGTGTAGGCATCTCCCCCAGGCACCTTCTGTTCCTGGCAAGTGGATCTTCTCATCCACCTCTCCTTCACTCTGAGTGTCTTTTGTTCCTTCTCCAGTGTTCTCTCCAAGAGGGTCTATCCATAGGTAAGCATATACTTGCAACTTTCAATCCTCTCCTTGAGAGCTGCATGTACAGGTTGCTTCTAGTCCAGCATCTTACATCTTTCTCAGATATTTACCATATCAAATGGTGTTTGGCTTTTCTGAAGTTTTGAGTTTTCATTTGGTTTCATTTTCTTTTAGCCTAAAGGATTTCCTTTAACATTTCTTTCAATGTAAGTCTGCTAATGATAAACTCCCTTTCTCTTTTCTCTCTGATAACATCTTTATTTAGGCTTCATTTATGAAGGTTATTTCCAACTGATATAGTATAAGTTTACAGGGGTTTTTTGGTTGTCTTTTTGGTTATTGGTTTTCCTAGAGCCATTTAAATGTGTTATCCAACTATATTTTGGACTTCGCAGTTTTTGATAAGAAGTCAGAGATAATTAAAATTGCTTTTAATGTGTCATTTTTTTCCTGGATGTTTTTTAAGGTTTTATCTTTATCTTTGGTTTTCACTAGTTTGATTATAATCTGCCTGTGCATTGTTTCCTTCACATTTATCTTGATTTGCATATTTAATCTGTATTTTTTATTGCTGTATTGTTATTTTTATTGTTCTTTCCCTCAATTTTTTTTCGCTTTGTTTTGTTTGTTGTTGTCATTTGTTTTTTTTATTTCAGATTATTATGGGGGTACAAATGTTTTGGTTACATGGATTGCTTTTGTATTGCTTGAGTCAAAGTTATAAATGTGTCCATTACCCAGAGACTGCACATTGTACCTGTTAGGTATGATTTCACCTGTACCCCCCTCTTGCCTGCATGGTTTCCATTGAGTTTTACTCAAGGATATAGTAACCAAAACAGCATGATACTGGCACAAAAATAGAGACATAGCCAAATAGAACAGAACAGAGAACACAGAAAATAAACCATCCACATATTCCATCTGATCTTTGAAAAACTTAACAGTAAATACACTGGGGAAAAGAATCCCTATTCAATAAATGGTGCTGGAAAAATTGGTTAACCAAATGTAGATTGAAACAGGATCCATATCTCTCACCACTTACAAAAATTAATTCAAGATAGGTAACAGGCTTAAATCTAAGACAGGAAACCATAAGAATTCTGGAAGAAAATGTTGGAAAAACTCTTCTAGATATTGGCCTAAACAAAGAATTTATAAAGAAGACCCAATGTCAATCACAGCAACAACAAAAATAAATAAATGGGACTTGATTAATTGAAAAAGCTTCTACATAGGCAAGGAAACAATCAATAGAGCAAATAGACAACCTCCAGAATTAGAGAAAATATTCACATGCTATACATTCAATAAAGTGTTAATAACCAGAATCTACAAAGAGCTCAAGCAAATTAGAAAGAAAAAAAAAAAATCAAACAACCCCATTAAAAAGTGTACAAAAGACCTGAACAGAAGCTTTTCAAAAGAAGATAGACTAATGGCCAATAAACATATGAATAAATGCTCAGTATCACTAATCATCAGAGAAAATCAAATCAAAACCACAATGAGATATCATCTAATCCCACTGAGAGTGGCTTTTATCAAAAAGTCCCAGAACAATACATGTTGGCTTGGATGCAGAGAGAAAGAAACAGTTACACACTGTTTGTGGAACTGCAAACTAGTGCAACCTCTATGGAAGATAGTATGGAGATTCCCTAAAGAACTAAATGTAGACCTACCATTTGATCCAGCAATCCCACAACTGGGCATTTATCTAAAGGAAAAAAAAAAAGTCATTTTATTTAAAAAAAACAAAAAACAAACGCTTGTACTTGAATGTTTATTGCAGCACAATTCACAATTGAAAAGATGTGGAATCAAACCAAGTGCCTATCAACTCATGAGTGGATTAATAAAATGTGGTATATGTATGCCATGGAGTACTACTCAGCCATAAAAAATGAATTAGTACCTTTTGGAACAATCTGTTTGGAACTGGAGATCATTCTCCTAAAAGAAGTATCACAAGAATAGAAAAACAAACACCAAATGTATTCACTATTAAATTGAAACTAACCAATCGGATGCACAGATGGAAGTAAAACTCTAAGTCATTTTTAAAATTAATCTTAGACTTTATATTTTTTAGTTATAGAATTTCCACTGGTTTCTCACTTTATATTTTCTATTTATCTGCTGAAAGTCCCATTATTTCATTCATTGCTAGCAGGTTTTTCTTTATTTCACTGTGCATAATTATAATACCTGCATTAAAGTTATCATGTAATAATTCTAACATATGAGGCAATTTTTTGATAGTCTTTTCTTTGTTTTTCTTGATCATGGGTCATATGTTTTTATTTCCTCATATGTTGAATAATTTTAAACTATATCCATAACATGTTAAATATTATGATGTGAAGACTAGGTTATATAATATTCCTTTAAAGAGTTTTGATTTTGGTTTTGGTCCTTTAACAGTCAATTATCTTAGTTGTACTCAAATTACAGTCTTTGTCTTTTTGGTGGCATCTCATATCTCAGTTTAGTTCTTTTATTTTTAAGTGGCCTGCTTTGAGCTTTCCCAACACATGTATATTTCAGGGTTTAGTCAGAAATTTCAGTAGAGGTTACACACAGAATTTGAAACACAACCCCCTTGCTTTCTCATTTCTCATGTTTCTTTCTTACTTTTTGCCAGCTGTGGTAACCTCAAGTTCTTTCTACTAATTCTTCAAGACAAAAATACTGCAGACCTCTGTCAGAGATTTGGCTGCCTGACACTGCCCACTGCAGTCTACCCTCACGCTAAAAGCCATAAAGTAGGGAAACTCATCTCATGCCATTTTATTTTTCCAATTGTTGATCCCCGTCCAGAATTCCCTACCTTTTTTTTTTTCACTCTCCAGTATCTTCAGGTGTATAACTTGTGTTCTGCCTATAGTTTGCAGTTTTACCTATGGGAGGGTCAATTTAGCAAAAGTATATTTGTTCATGTCAGAAGAGAGCAAAACACTGTTGAACTGTGCCATATTTAAGAATTAAATACAAACCTACTTGAATTCTGGTAGGAAAATAAACAAAACACAGTTACGGAAAGCTGCATTCAAAAGAATAATTAATCTCATTTCACATTTCTTGTCTGCAATATAAAACTAAAATATGTTGGAAAAGTATATGCAGTTTTGATTAAAGAAATTCTC
>RJWJ010034228.1:0-17402 GCA_004363605.1 Indri indri | reverse complement strand
ATACTTTTTCCACTCACAGTTATTCATTTTTCTCTTGCCTTCAGCCTCTATATATGCATGCTGCATTCAGCATTCAAATATTCTGTATTAAACATTCACACTATCACAAAGAGCCTATTAACTCTATCTTTTCCCACATGTATGAAAATGTCACTAGTTTCCTCTCTTTTATATGTCCCATACACTTTCAAAGTTTAACTTCCAAATAGTTCTTCTCAAAGTTATCAATTAACTTTTTAATTACCAAATCCAAAATATTTTCATTCACTGCATCATTTGACACCTAGAACATTTGACAGTGTCGGTTCTTTAAACTAAGAAACTTGAAACTCCCTCTTTTTCTTTTTCGTTTTTTTTTTTTTTCCCCCTTTTGGGGAATCACTACCTTTTATTGTTCATTTTTCCCCCTCCTTTTGTTTCTTTTGGTTATCAATCATGATTTATTTTGCAAGCTATTTTTCCTCTATAGTAGATACCATAATGATATATACATATTGTTATATATTTGTCCAAATACATAGAATGCAGAATACTAAGAGTGAACTCTAATGTAAACTGTGGATTTTGAATGATTATAATATGTAAATGTAGTCTCATGAATTGTAACAAATGTACCACTCTGGTGAAGGATGTTGATAATGGGGGAAGCTATGCATGTGTCGGGGAAGGTAGTGTATGAAAAGTCTTTGTCCTTTTCCCTTAATTTCACTGTAAAACTAAAACTGCTCTTTAAAAACAATCTTAAAAAAATCAAACTCCGCAATTATCAATGTTTCCAGATTTAAGAAATGTAAATGCTGTATGTTTTAAATTATTCTAGTTCATCTTACATTTTATGTCATATAACATTGAGTCATTTTATATTTTGTGATATTTAGTTGTTGCAGTTATACTTAAGAATCACTTTAAAAAACAGTATCATCTGTTGAACTCTAATGACACTTAATGAATATATATATATATATATATATATATTTTGTCTATGGCTAGTTCTGTGTATGCTCCTGATGGAGAAGGATACATTATAAAATTAATGTGACTGAACAGTAAATCCAAGACATAATTATCTTCTTTACCTTATTTTCCTTTATGTGTTAATTGATGCCAGTACGACCTGTCCATTTTTTTTTTTCTTTTCAGAAGTCCAATATCATTGGCATGGATTTAGTTATCAGGAGTTATCAGGAAACATTTTAAAACTATTTTTGAATTTTCAATTATATTGACTTAAAAAAAATGTCCCCCCATAGTTAGTGGTTTGCTCCTGATTCTGACATGGTTTGTCATTTTTCATGTTTTTATTTTACCATCCCTCTTTTATCAAGGTAAAAAGAATCTGTTTCTTGACACCTACCAGAAGTGTTCATGAATCCCTGTCTCTCACGTCACTTTAGCAGCCCTGGAAGAGATATGAAGGGTCCATCCGTGCTATTACTCATATACAATCGGCTTAGTTTAAGCCTAAATTCGTTGACACTGATTTTTCCTTGACTTTATTTTTTTAAAATCTGCTGATATATTTGCTTTCACTTAAATTTTTACAAAGACTTCTTTCGTATAAACTTAAGAAATTATGAAAACTCATAATAACTAAATTTTCTTTGTGTCTTTTCTTTATTATATACTATTTTTCAGAAATACAAGGAAGAGTACAATATTAGAAAGTATACCTATGTTTAGTGCTCTCCAACAAGACCATGAGTCAAAGATAATTTCTACTGCATCTCAGGAACTAAATAGTTTTTGGCTGTCCCAAAATAAGGTATTGAAAATAATGTGTCAGTGTGTAAGAAGAGTAGAGAAATTGTTAATCACATTAACTTGCCTAGACACTAAAAACTTATAAATGGAGTAAAGTGAGATTTTACTTGTTGTAGGAACATGTAATAAGATGCAAATTAAAAATAAAGATATATTTGGGAATAAAAAATGGTGATAATTTCTAAAAATGAACACTCTGATTAGATTAGATCATTCCATATTAATAGCTCGTTCAAGAAAGTATGTAAAATTTAATAATGTTCTCAAAAAAAGTGATGTATCATTTGGGTGACTGAGAGTGGGTAGGGATGAGGGATCCAAAGACCTTGGATGGCCGGCTGTGTTTACAATGTGTTGCAGTTAAGAAAAGTAGCTCATGTATAAGTAGAAGACTTATAAGACATTTCATTTCTTCTGAAAGGAGGCTACAGTTAAAGGAATGGCAAGAATTGAGAGGACAAAACTATTAACGATAGGAGGATACGATGGTATAGTGTTCAAGAAGCAGTGCTGAAAATCATAAAACCTATGATGAATAATCTCTTTTTTTTTTTTTTTTTTTTTTGAGACAGAGTCTCACTCTTGCCTGGGGCGAGTGCCGTGTCACAGCAACCTCAAAATCCTGGGCTCAAGCAATCCTACTGCCTCAGCCTCCCGAGTAGCTGGGACTACAGGCATGTGCCACCATGCCCGGCTAATTTTTTCTCTATATATTTTTAGCTGTCCAATTAATTTCTTTCTATTTTTGGTAGAGACGGGGTCTCGCTCTTGCTCAGGCTGGTCTTGAACTCCTGAGCTCAGAATGATCCGCCCGCCTCGGCCTCCCAGAGTGCTAGGATTACAGGCGTGAGCCGCCGCGCTTGGCCTAGTAATCTCTTTTTTTATGCAAACAGTAATCTCTTTTTTTATGCAAACAGTGTCATTTTTTAGAAGGAGAAAGGATAAATTGAACAAAAGGGAAAACTATTCTTCTACCAGGATTTTGGAGGTAATGTGGCAAGAGGAGCCTGTTACAGGGAAAGCAGTTCAGACACTTTGCCAGTGACCAGATCAGCGTGCAGACTTTAGACTGTGGCCATGGAAAGCAGCATCTTTCATCTGCTTTTTTGCTACCTAAGTATCTTCTTTCGTGAATCATCTGTTGTCTTTTAACCACTATTTCATTGAATCATTGCCTTATTATTGCATTTTATAAATTCTTTATATGTCTTTCATCAATTATGTGTTTTGAAAATATTTTCTTCCATACTGTGGCTTGCACTTTTATTTTCTCATGACATCCTTCCAAAGGGCTGAAGTATTTCGTTTTGATGAAGTCTTTCTTTCTATCATTGGATTGTGCTTTTTGAGTTGTGTCTGAGAAATATTCACCTAAGCCAAGGCCACAAAGATAACATTTTTCCTTTTTTTGCTTATAAAATATTTATAGTTTTATGTTTATGCTTAGGTTTATAATCCATTTTGAGCTCTTTTTGGTATATTGAAATGAATTTGCAAAAGTTTACTTTTTTTTCATATGATGTTAAGATGTTCTAGCACAATTTGTTGAAAAGTCTATACTTCCTCCATTGAAGTCACTTCACAACTTTTGTGTAAATCAATTGACTATATTGGAAAGCCTGGAAATAAGATAATGAGAATCCTCCAAATGTTTTCTTCTATTTCAAAACTGCGTTGACTAATCTAGTGTCTCTGCCTTTTTCATATAATTTTTGGAATCAATTTGATTTGTATAAAAACACACATAAAGCCTTCTGAGAGTCTATTGGGATTGATTTAAGTAGATCAGTTGATTTGGGAATAATTGATATTTCAACAATATTGAGATTCTTAGTCCATAGAATGATGTGTTTTTTGGTTTCTGTAGGCTTTGTCTGATTCTTCTCAACAGTGGTTTGTATTTTTTGGCATAAAAATCTTGCACTTATTTTATTTCATGTATGTGTAAGTATTTCATGTTTTCTGGTGCTTTATTTCCTTATTTTTCTATTAATAGGACCTGTACAAGTCCCACCTCCCATAATTCTTAAAACTGTAATTTGTGTCCTTTCTCTGTTTGTCTTGATCAGTCTGATTTTTCTTATCTTCTCAAAGAACCAGATTTTTGTTCCATTGATTTTTTTTCTATGGTATTTATTGGTTGGTGTGGTTTTCATTGATTTCATCTCTGATCTTCTGCTAGGTAATTTGTGTGTGTATATATAGTTCATGTGTGTGTGTTGGGGGGAGGGGGTTGAATTAGCCTAGTCAAGGACTTGTGTTTCATTGTGCTATGGTTATTTTTTGTGCACAATCAATTTAAAATACTTCTAGCATTACAATGTATTTATTTTGGGAGTTGAACTCCTAGTGGTTTTATCTCAACGTCTCTCAGGTTGTGAGTTTGAGAAGAGCTATGCATCTGAGGTTCAAACAAGAGCTGTCTCTATGCTTTCACTCAGGTAGTCAAATTCTTTTTGCTATTGCTTACAGGTGCTTGCTAGTCTGATGTGGAGAATAGGCTTGAGATCTCTTTTTAACCTGGTACATCTTCAGCTTAAGATATGCTTTATGTGTTTCAGGCACAGAAATATCTCAGTGATTCTACTGTCCTCCCCTGTGGTAGCAACAAAACTCTGTTTTGATCTCTGCAGGGTCTTATGTGAAAAATAGCTTGCTGCCTCTCCCCTAGCTATAAAACATATCTAAGGATGTTGGTACAGGTTGTGTATCCCTTACATAGTGGTCTAAGGCTGTATTTCCATAAAAGACAATGGTCTGAGCAAGGATTCAAGGGTTTCTTAGAGATAGCTATTCTCTTCTCCAGAGATGAACTTCTAAGAAGTCTTACTCTTATAATAGCCCTGACTCAGTATTTCTCACACGTACCCAGTGAAGGTCTGTGTACAAGAGCCTATGACTGTAAAATCCACTGTTTTTGCAGATCCTATGCTCTCATACTAGGCCACTCTTGGAATTTAGCAATTTGTTAACAATTCTACCCAAATTCTTCTTACTCATTTGCATGGCACCTGGAATCTTTCCTCCAGTAACCTAATGTGGGTGAGCCAGCAGTCAGATTCCATCTCTGCTAGGAGAACCGTACATGAGGAAGTTTAGGGATATCTAGATATCCAGATGGAGAATTTAATTAGGCAGTTAGATTTTGAATCCATATTTCAGCAAAGACATCTAGCCTAAGGATATATATTTATGAGCCATCAGATCATAGATAGTATTTAAAATCTTGATATTGAATAATATCACCAAGAGTAAGTATAGATAAAAATGAGGTACCCCCTAATTTTTTTTGAAATAAACAAAAAACAACCCACAAAAAGATTAAAACCAGGAAGTAGGTTGTTAATCATATTGTTTTCATCATACATGACAAGTAGTTTTCTTCTTGCTCCTTTTAAGATATTCTCTTGTCTTTGTCTTTCAGAGATTTTACTATGGTGTGTTTGTTTGTGGATCCCTTTGTATTTATTCTATTTCGAATTTGATGAGTTTCCTAGATGTGTACATTAGTGTATTTCAGTAAATTTGAGGATTTTCTGGTCATTCTCTATTTGGATATTTTTACATTCCTTTCTTTCTCTCCTCTTCCATTCATGTATATTGGTTCACTTAGTGGTGTCCCACATTTCTCTGAGGTTTTGCTTATTTTTGTCATTCATTTTTCTCTCTGTTCTTTGGACTACATAATCTTTATCTATCATCAATCTTACTGATTATCCCTCTGACATTTCAAATCTAATCTTGAGCCTTCTAAGTAAATTTTTAATCTCAGTTATTCTATTTTTTAATTCTAGAATGCCCATATGGTTCTTTTTCATGATTTCAATCTCTTGATTAATTTTCTGGTTTAATGAGACATTGTCATCATACCTGTCTATTTTTTTAGGCATATTTTCTTGTGGTTCTCAAGCATATTTATAGTTGCTTTGTATTATTTGTCTGCAAATCTGACATCTGGATTCTGTCACAGACATTTTTCATTGTTTTTTTTTTTATCTTGAATCTATGTCACTTTTCTGCTTTTTTGCATGTGTAATAATTTTTCATTGAAAACTGTGCATTTTAGACAACACATTTTAGCCTCAATGAATACTAATCCTGCTCCCACCTCTCAGACTTCTTATTGTTATTGTTGTCCTTGTTTATTGACTTACCTTGACCATTAGTCCCTTCGGAAGGAGTGTCATGGCCCGCTGCTCTTAGGCTTGCTTCTCCCTTTGGGCAAAATCTCTGAGCTACTGTTCCAGAGCTAGGTGCAGGGATGGTGGCTTGCTTCTCTCAGGGTGACACATCTGCTTTAGGAGCACAGTGCTAAGTAGCAATAGTAGCCTTTGGTATTCTCCTCTTGCCTTTCCAAGCATGAAGTATCTGCTCTTTGAGTGAGTTGGCATAAAGAAAATCAGGAATCCATTTATATGCAGACTTTTAACAAACAATTTTTGTTACTGTTGTTAGTCTTGAGCCTGATCCCATCTTTTTCTCTGTAGCTTTATAGGTAAATATCACCTTTGTTCCAGGCATCAGGTTGTAACTTCACCTTACTGATGAGAGACATGACACTTTTATAAAAAAAACTCAATCTTAAAAATAAAATTGAAAATTTCCTTTGCTGTTTTTTTTTTTATTGACAAGTATTTTATTGGGGTTTCTGAAAGCAGAGAAAATTGCCACCATGTTTAGCTAGAAATACGGTTATGCATATTATTAAAAAGAGTGAGTTTGGAATACTGACAAAATTGGAAAAAGACTGAATCTCTGTGAGTGACTACATTTATTAGGTGCTAACAAAGCCTACCAATTATGATTCTTTAAAATGTATCCTTATAGGGACAATTTGAAAATAGTTATAAGTTACAGCAGGATCAACATGGTTGAATTCATTGCGGTAAACATAAAATCATTAGTATTAAAGATATCAAATAAATCCATTAATTTACTTTATTTTATTTTATTTTGTTGAAACAGACTCTTGCTCTGTTGCCCAGGCTAGAGTGCGGCGGCTTCAGCCCAACTCACAGCAACCTCAAACTCCTGGGCTCAAGTGCTCCTCCCACCTCAGACTTCTGAGTAGCTGGGACTACAGGCACACTCCACCACTCCTGGCTAATTGTTTTCTGTTTTTGGTAGATACGGGTCTCGCTCTTGCTCAGGCTGGTCTGAAACTCCTGACTTCAAGCAATCCTCTTACCATGGCCTCCAAATGTTTTTCACAAATCACTCTTCTTTTGCTTTCACTGACTCCATCTCTTATCTATGATAAAGCATGGAAGAGGCTCTGGAAAACTTTGTAACTTTTCACATAGGAGCAAGATATTCACCTCATACTCACCTTGATATTATACTGTGTATAATACTGAAAAGTTATTAAAATGTGAGGAGGAAAATATCCCATTTTAACATTATGTTCCATTTATAATAAGTACCAAGCACAGAATAAACATAATGCTTTGGAATTATACAAGGAGAATAATTTAATTTTCCTGAAGGTAGACCACAGGTTTTAATAGTCTGAAGAACTTTCAGAAAAACATTTTGTTGTTATCTTTAAATCATATATATTTGGAGGTTAATGGCATACTAATTAACAGAATTCTCCCATGTTTTGGATATTCATACCTATTAGTACTAGTGTAACTGTGACCTAAATTAATTTGAAAAACATGTCATGATTGGCAACAGTCAAACCACATTGCCTATAACTATTCTTTCCATTTTTATAATGTATGCAATTAACCCTAAAATAGCTTAGGCATAGAGATTATGATATCATGCACTTGATAGTTTAACTTAGTGCTTAAAGACAGTTGCTGTAATCAAGAATTCACAGTCCAGATTAATTTTAATCAGAGAGGCCGCTTTCTATACACAGCTGCTACAAGCTCAGTTATCTTTAACATGATCGACATCAGTAACTTTGCTATTTAGCGTAAGTGCAGTTGGGTTTTCATTGTGAAATTAATGATTTATTATCTAATGAATACTAGAAATTGGCTCCCTTAGGAAATATTAGTAACATTCAATATATATTGACTGGCTAAAATATTTTAGATACCTTCCATCCTCTTTCAGCATCAATAGGCATCCAAATCTGTTTGGCTTTGTATGTGTCTGATGTGCTCAGGCATCAGTCTCCAGGCTTGATTGCTAAAGGACATAGTCCAAAGAGTTTTGGTTTCCAAAACCTGCTCCTGGGAATATAGCCACATTTGCCTTAGGTAATTTTTCAGTAAAAGTGTTTTGAAAACACCCAAAGCCAGGATTCCCCAAGCCCGCAAAATAGGTTTTCTGAATGTCTATTTCCTGCTGGCTAATAAATTACTGTGTAGTATTAGAATTATGTCAAGGAGGTCACTTACATCCTAACACCTTTCAAGTGGTTAGGGACTACCTTGCTATAACCTACCTCCAATTATTAGAAATCTACCAACAGGCTAGTTCAAAACAGCAATAAAAGATAAAAAATGAAGGGGTTGTGAGAAGAAGAGTATCTGGAAAGGCTCACAGAGAAGACGGTATTTTAACTGAGTATTAAAAAATGAGTTAAACTTTGCTATGTTGACTGGGACATATGTGGAAAAAGGTCAGCAAAGGTAATACTATGGAGATAGGCTTAGAGAATATGATTTATTTCGGAAACTAAACTATGGCTGAAATTTAAGGACTTTAGTACAGAAGTACAGGCAGAGGCAGGATTATAAAAGGGCCTATGTAGTATATCTCAGTGTTTTTCAAACTTTTTTGAGCACAACTCACAGAAAATAAATTTTTTTAATATATGACATCACGTAAACACTTACACACATATGCAACAGAAACAAGAATTTTACAGAATAATATTTATATCTCACTAGTTAATATGTACTCTGGCATTGTATTTACTTTTTGCTTCTCTATGTTCTATTCTAGTTTATTGAAATGTTGATATTTAACCAATGAATTTATTTCCTGACACACTAATGGAACAAAACATGCAGTGACATACATTTCCCTAGAAAATTTAACCAGCTTCCTAGGTATGCAACTAGTGCAGTCAGGAGGGGCAATCCAGCAGTTGGTGAGCTGTACAAAAGTTAATTCATGGGGCCTTATGCAAGGGTCTTCACTTGTCCTTGCCCAGCAGTGCAGTTTCACAACATGTGCATGTGACAAAGAGAGTGTAATAGTAAATAGTAAATCAAAACACTGTGACAGGTTGAGAGAGAGAATGTGGAAGAAAGAAAACATTTTAGTATACTTAGCAGCATATTTCTTTCTGCTTTTTAAACAAGGAGTGCCACATTTTCATTTTGCCTCCCAAATTAAGTTGCTGTTATGTTGGTGCAAAAGAAACTGCAGTTTCAGAACATGAATTTTAAACCATAACTAGGCTCAAACAAGTCTTTATTAATCAAAATAACAACCATTACAATCAACACATTTTTACCAACCAGAAATAAGTTTGTTTATTCCTGTAGCATAAAAATCCGTGCTTCGGGATTCAATGAACACTTGGAAAGCATTTTCTGCATCCTGCTGGTTGTGGAAGTGCTTTCCCTGCAAAAAGTTGTCGAGATGCTTAAAGAAGTGGTAGTTGGTTGGTGAGAGGTCAGGCGAATATGGCAGATGAGGCAAAACTTCGTAACCCAATTTGTTCATCTTTTGAAGTGTTGGTTGTGCAGCATGTGGTTAGGTGTTGACCTGGAAAAGAATTGGGCCCTTTCTGTTGACCAATGCCCGCTGCATGCATTGCAGGTTTTGGTGCTTCTCATCAATTTGCTGAGTATACTTCTCAGATGTAATGGTTTCATGGGATTAAGAAAGCTGTAATGGATCAGATCATCAGCAGACCTCCAAATGGTGACCATGACCTTTCTTTGGTGCAAATTTGGTGTTGGGAAGTGCTTTGGAGCTTCTTCTCTGTCCAACCACTGAGCTGGTCATCACCAGTTGTCATATAAAATCCACTTTTCTTCGCACATCACAATTGGATCTAGATAAGATTGTTACATACAAGAAGAGAAGACGACACTTCAAAATGACGATTATTTTTATTTTCGGTCACCTCATGACGCATCCACTTACTGAGCTTTTTCACCTTTCCAAATTGCTTCAAATGCCTAATGACCATAGAATGGTCAACGTTGAGTTCTTTGACAGCTTCACATATAGGTGTAAGAGGATCAACTCTTTTTTTTTTCTGTCTTTTTTGCACATGAACTTTATTTAGTTGGGTTTTATTTTTATTTTTATTTGAGGGTATTGTGAGGGTACAAACATTATGGTTACACTTTATGTCTTTGCCTCATCCAAGTGAGGGTTAAAAGCATGCCCTTCCCCCCTACAGTTCTCCTCATGTCCTCTAATTGTGGATTTACCCCCTCCCCAAATCCCCCTAATCCCTGGAGAATATTTCTGCCATGTGATCACCCTAGTGTTGATCAGTTAGTACCAATTTGATAGCGAATACAAGTGGAGCCCATTCTTCTGCTCTTGTGGTGCCTCACTTTGGATAATGGGCTTAAGTTTAATCCAGGAAAGTATAAGAGGTTCTAGATCACTGTCATTTCTTATGATTGAGTAATATTCCATTGTAAACATATGCCAAATTTTAATAATCCACTCACGGGTTGACGGGCACTTGGGTTGTTTCCACATCCTTGCAATAATGAATTGTGCTGCCATAAACATTCAGGTGCAGATGTCTTTATCATAGAATGTTTTGTGCTCTTTTGGGTAGGTGCCTAATAGTGCTATTGCTGGATCAAATGGAATTTCTATTTTTAGTTCTCTGAGGTATCTCCAAATTCTTTTCCACAGAGGTTGCACTAATTTGCAGTCCCACCAGCAGTGTATGAGTGTTCCTGTCTCTCCACATCCTTGCCAGCATTTTACATTTTGGGATTTTTTGATAGAGGCCAATCTCATTGGGGTTAGGTGATATCTCATTGTGGTTTTGATTTGCATTTCTCTAATGATTAGAGATGTTGAGCTTTTTTTATATGTTTGCTGGCCATTATTCTGTCTTCTCTGGAAAAGTTTCTGTTCATTTCCTTTGCCCATTTGTTGATGGGGTTGTTTGATTTTTTCTTGTTGATTTTTTTGAGTTCTAGATAGATTCTGGTTATCAGCCCTTTATCAGATGTGTAGAGAGCAAATATTTTCTCCCATTCTGTGGGCTGTCTATTCACTCTAATGATAGTTTCCTTGGCAGTGCAGAAGCTTTTTAATTTGATCAGATCCCATTTTTTAATTTTTGTTGCTGCAGTGATTGCTTTGGGGGCCTTCTTCAAGAATTCCTTGCCTAGACCAATGTCTGAAAGGGTCTTCCCAACATCTTCTTTTAGAATTCTTAATGTTTCGTGCCTTAAGTTTAAGTCTGTTATTCATCTTGAATTGATTTTTGTGAGAGGTGAGAGGTAGGCGTCTAGTTTCATTCTTCTGCATGTAGCTATCCAGTTTTCCCAGCACCATTTATTGAAAAGAGATTCTTTTCCCCAGTGTATGTTTTTGTCAGCTTTGTCAAAGATTAGATTACCATATGCAGATGGTTTCATCTCTGGATTCTCAGTCCTGTTCCAGAGGTCAATGTCTCTGTTCCTGTGCCAGTACCAAGCTGTTTTAGTTACTATAACCTGGTAGTACAGCTTGAAGTCTGGTAGACTGATACCTCCCAGTTTGTTCTTTTTACTTCAGATAGCTTTGGCTATACAAGGTCTTTTCTGGTTCCATACAAAGTGTAGAATTATTTTTTCCAGATCTGTAAAGAATGATAATGGGATTTTGATAGGGATTGCATTAATTCTGTAGATCACTTTAGGTAGTATGGACATTTTAACGATATTGATTCTGCCTGAACCAGATGGCTACACTTCAGAGTTTTACCAAACATTCAAAGAAGAACTCCAACCTATACTACAGAAATTATTCCACAATATCAAGAAAGATGGCATCCTTCCTAACTCACTCTATGAAGCCAATATCACCTTGATACCAAAGCCAGGAAAAGACACAACAAAAAAAAGAAAACTACAGACCAATATCCTTCATGAATATAGATGCAAAAATCCTCAACAAAATTTTAGCAAATAGAATTCAGCAGCACATCAAAAAAATAATTCACCATGACCAGGTGGGTTTTATTCCAGGGATGCTAGGCTGGTTTAACATATGCAAATCTATAAATGTGATTCACCACATAAATAAAAGCAAGAACAAAGACCATATGATTCTTTCAATAGATGCACAAAAAGCATTTGACAAAGTCCAACACACCTTTATGATAAAAACTCTCATCAAAATAGGCATAGATGGCTCATTCCTTAAAATTATCAAGTCCATTTATGACAAACCCACTGCCAATATCATATTTAATGGGGAAAAATTGAAACCATTCCCACTTAGAACCAGAACTAGACAAGGCTGCCCTCTATCTCCACTTCAATTCAACATAGTGCTCGAAATCCTCGCCACAGCAATTAGGCAAGGGAGGGGTATTGGGGATGTCCAAATGGGGGCAGATGAGATCAAATTCTCACTCTTGGCTGATGATATGACATTATATCTAGAAAACCCCAAGGACTCATCTAAGAGACTCCTAGAAGTGATAAATGAATTCAGCAAAGTCTCAGGGTACAAAATCAATACACACAAATCTGTGGCATTCATATATGCCAACAACAGTCAAGCCGAAGATCAAATCAAAAACGCAATTCCTTTTACAATAGCCTCAAAGAAAATTAAATATCTAGGAATATATTTATCAAAAGATGTGAGAGACTTATACAGAGAGAACTACGAAACACTAAAAAAAAAAAAATTGTAGAAGATGTTAACAGATGGAAAAATCTACCTTGCTCATGGATTGGAGGATCAACTTTGACGATTGCTCTCAATTGGTCATTGTCAACTTCCAATGGCCAGCCACTGTGCTCCTCATCTTCAAGGCTCTTATCTCCCTTGCAAAACTTTTTGACCCACCACTGCACTGTACGTCAGTTAGCAGTTCCTAGCCCAAATGCGTTGTTGATGTTGCAAGTTGTCTCTGCTGCTTTAGGACCATTTTGAACTCAAATAAAAAAAAATCATTCGGATTTGCTTTTGTCTAACATCATTTCCATAGTCTCAAATAAATATAAAATAAACAGCAAATAATAAATTGTTAGCAAAAAAGCATAAAGCAAGAAATGTGCATTAAAATGATGTATAACATAACCACATTTATTTAAGAATGCATTCCAATATCAAATGGCAAATTTCAACAATGCTAAAATTGCAATTACTTTTACAACAACCTAATAAGCTTGTAGAAAAACCTTGTAGAAATATTTCTAATAGAAGTATTATGCAAGCCACATATGTAATTTTAAATTTTCTAGTAGAAACATTTAAAAGAAATAAAAAGAAGTGATAAAATTAATTATAATAAAGAAATATATTTAACCCAATATATCCATTTAACAAATAAATTAATAATTGAAATAAAAATATTAATAGAATATTTTATTTTCTTATTCCTATTCAGTCTTTGAAATGTGTATTTTACACTTACAGATCATCTTAATTCTAACTAGCCACATTTAGGGATCTCAATAGCCATATGTTATTTGTCATTATCATATTGGACAATATGGTTCTAAATAATGGGGAAAACTAGGAGGTTTTAAACTAGTGTATGTGAGGTCAATTTGACTTTTAGAAAGATCTCTCTTTTAGTGGGGCAGAGTAGAAGTAGATTGTGAGATGGGAAGTTGGGGTGGGAAAACAGAGCATTATGATCATCTAGGCAAGAGACTATAGGTACACAATTTGGCATTAGCTTTGTGGATTGGGGGCAAGGCAGATTTGAGAGGTAAGTGGGTAGAATTATCAGGACTTGGTCACTGATTATATGTGAGTATTAGTGATAACAGAGGAAGAGGAAAGAGAGAGAAGAAAGGGACTAGAGTGATTGCCAGGCTTGTGGACCTGGTGATTGCGTGGGTGGTGGCACCACTCATCAGGACAATGTATCCAGAATGCAAACCACAGTGCACATCATTTTTATAAGTCATTTTATAACAGTCTATAATCTGTTGTTATCAAGGTGGCCTGACATATTCCTTGATTTAGTGGAACTTATCCTAGGAAACACACTGGTCATTTAGAATTGGAAGTGAACTTCTAAGTGGTTTGATCCAGTGGATGATTCTGCCTAGGAGAACTCTGGAGATTGGATTCAGAGCCAGTCCTATGACTAGAACATGCCAGTCACTCACGGGTAGAGACCCACTTTCTAATGCATGTGTAAGACAACAGAGATCTAGCAAGATTGGGTGACTTTCTCAAGTCCTTTCTGTTTAGGCACAAGCTCAAACTGTTTTAGTGCTTTTCCTGCTTCTGGGACTTTCCTCAAACTTTATTCTTTGTTGCTGAACTCGCCCTATACTTTTAAAGTCAGAATATTTGATCAAAATTCCATCAGTTTCACCTTAAAATATCTCTTGCACTTTCATCTTTTCAGTCTTCTTTCTATTCTGTTTGTGAGATGTGCCCTATTTCTTTGTGAGGAGTAATGTCTCCCCGGGTTCTCTTGCTCTCACCTGCCTTTCCTTCCTTTTCAATCAATGGGTTGTTCCATTTGCTTTTCAAGATCAATATTTTGAGATACTTCACCAGCATGTGCTCTGTTAAAATGCCCCTTGGTTATTTATATTACTCTATCTTTGTTTCGAGGTTGCATTTCTATATTAAGTTGATCAAAGTGGAAAAAAAGAATGATCTTTAGCTTTGAGTCAAATACATACGAACCCGTTCTGAAGTTGTTCAGTTTTTCTACTTCAACAATGCATTTGTCCTAGTGAATTTCAATACCAATGATTCAGAACACAATGACAACTTACAACACAAAGGAGAAGTAATACTGATACGTTTGTGAGAAAGCAAGCTGTTAATCTGTGCTTGCGAGCATATTGAGTGTGAACGTGTGTGTGGGTTTGTGTGTGTATTTCTTGTGTATCACCTTTTACTTCAATGTATTTTTAACCAAGCAACTTCATGCAACATTAAACCTTTTGTAAAGCTTCCCAGAATTGACCTGGCAATGCAAACCTATTTACTGAGAGAAATTGGATTCAGACATCTTTTTCATTTAAGGGATTAGCAGTCTCACTAATGACTAGTCAATTGTTGAGTTTTTTGAGTGCAAATTTAAACCAAGAAGGATTGCTTAGGTGCATGGCTCAATTTCTGGCTTACATTCCCAGTTAGAGAAAGCACTATACATTAATTATAACACTCTATTAAGCCACATAGAAATGTTATATTCTTGCCTACTGTATCAGGTCTGGAATGAAAGGATGCTCTTGAAATCCCAATATACATATTTATTGTACTTCCTACTATAGCTTTTGCCAAGTGGCAAGAGTGTATTTATCTGTTATGTAAATAATCACATCTGATTAGACATTCAGATAGTATTTTACTCTTTAAGTTATAACACTGAATAAATTAAACCCATGAGGGCACTAAACAGCCCAGTTTAATTTGTAACTTAATATGTTACTTAAAATGTTAGAACCTAATTAAACTTCTTCAGACTTTAGTAAGTTCAAACTTTAACTTAATTTATCATGATTTTATAATTTCTTTATTCCTTTTTTCATCAAATCTTATACACACCCAAAATAACGACCTTAAAAACAAAATAGCACTCCCCATATAGTCTTACTCCAATCTTCTTGGTTAGGCATACATCCCAAATAAATACATATAGAAGGCATGGACAATTACACTTTTTATACACAGAGATCATATTCCCAATTTTAGAGAATCTCTGAGGAAAAAGTGAAATCCATAAATATATGCAATGTACAGTATAAAACCAATTTAGGCAAAAGGCAAAATAGCTATCCAATATCATATCTGTAGTATTTTTGCCTTTGCAAGCCCTTTGCTGTGTATTCAAGTAACATGTTTTGTATAGTAAATTCAGAGGACAATTTATGAACACATAACCTATAACCACTAATTTATTTACTTTATAAAATAAATAACTTCTGTAATTAAAATTATAAATTCAAAAATAGGTATTCTGAATTATGCTCACTAATTAATGTGTTGGACTATATATAATATTTTTTAAAAAACAAAGGCAAAGAAAAAATAGGAGTAAAGGGAGGAAGAATGAAAGGAAGGAAAAGTGAGAGGAAGATACATTAGCCCTGTGTACTATTGGTTCATCCTTTAGTGATAGGTCATTAAAATCCATTTTGTACCACTTTTTACCTATTCAAGTTCAAAATTAGTAAATATTAAGAAGGTATTACAGAAGAGGGCTCTGGTATTTTCTGGCTGGAATGTAGGCAATAACAGCTTCTTTGGAGGGTGATTTGATGAATAGTCAACTTCTTCAAGCTGCATTTATATTTCTTCTTTCATCATTTGTTTTGTAAAAATGTGTTATAAAGATATATTTGCACAAGTCTATCAGGATAAATGACCACAATTGCTCATTACAGCATTATTTACAATTTTTTAGAAATCTGGAATGCATTCAATCATAGAGAACTAGTTATGTTACCTCCATACAGTGGAATACTGAATAACAGTTTAGACAATAAAATAGACTTATACATATTAATGTGAAAGAATATCAAAGATAAATGATTAAGTTGAAAAAGGTTATTTAAAACATATTAGAATGATCATTTTGTATATACTGTAGAAACTAGTGTCAGAGACATTCTCTACATAAATACAAAATTTATAATGACACACAAAATATTTAATGCTATAACCTCAAGTATATAGGCATTTGAAGAGTTTGATATGAGATCAAGGACCTTTATGTTTTATTTCATAAACTTTCATACTTTTTGTGAAATTATTATCTCTTTTATTTTCTAAATAAATGTTCCCATGATTTGGAATAAATATAATTGGAGGATTTTTTTCTGATTAAAATCATTTTGTTTTTATGATTTTCCATTATTCTCTTCAGCCTATTTTTGGAGATGAGGAAGAGCCCCTTTGAGCCTGAATTTCATTGGCATATTGTACCATGTGGATAAAAGAATGAGGATCCATTTTTGGAAAATAGAATAGGGAATGAAAATAAGAAGTAAAGAATTCTGTTTTTTTCTGCTGTGAAATGAGGTTTGCAATAATTATGCTGGATGTCCTAATGAGACCAATAAAATATAGGTACAGTGGAAGTATTTTGGGGTTTCAGTTTACAGTCTAATAATGTTCCAAATAGAACACACTTCCAATCTGGAAATAGTTCAGTTTTCTACTTCAAGAATGTATTTGTTGCACTGAATTTATCAATACCAATGATTCAGTGTACCATGACAACTTACAACATGAAGGACAAGCAATACTGACATGTTTGTGAGAAAGCAGGTGGTTAATCTGAATGTGCATGTGAGCATGTGTGTGTGTTTGTGTGGGAGTGTATTTCTTTTGCGTTACCTATATCTCAATGTATTTTTAATCATTAAGAATCAGTGCAAAGAAAACCATTAGATATCAGTAGAAGCAGCCCACGGAGGGAGACATAAGACCAGGTGTCCCCATGGCTCCTCAAAGGACCATGGGTATTCTTCAAAATTCCATGAAAGATGGCAGTTTTTGATACTTTAAAAATAAATGAAAATTATTAATTTGCAACATGGCTGTTTCCT
>RJWJ010034227.1:0-11791 GCA_004363605.1 Indri indri | reverse complement strand
CAGCCAGCGGCACAAGAAAAAACTTGTTTTGTATCATGTCTGACCAAAAAAAAAAAAAAAAAACAACAAAAACCATATATTTTATACCCACTTAGCACAGGTTCTAGGGATAGAAGATGACATGGTTCTTAGCTCCCAAAAAACCTATAATTGAATTAAGAAATGGATATATGTTCACAGAAAACCTAATATGAACACTTACCAAATGATCCTAGGTTGAAGCATATGAAGTTGCTATATTTGACTGGTTTTGACCTACGAAAATGGTATTTCCTAATGTTCAACCTCAAAGATCAAAGCCAGTTCCTGTACTCACCTGCGTCTGGCACATCCTTGAGCCCCCTCTGTGCAAAGAGCTGTGAGCACCAGGCCTGCGCTGGGCCTGGGGAAACGCGGGTGTGCACTCCCGGGGCTGCCTCCTGCCTCTGCTCCGCCTCCTCCGCTGCCTTGTTCCAACATGTGGAATTTTCCTTCCTCCCAAGAGCATCCTCACCTTATTTGGAATATTATCCTCTCTCCCTCTTTCTTTCTGGTCTTGGCCCGGGAGCATCTCTCCTTTCCCCTCACTTCCCTTCCCCTTTCTTGTTTTCTTTCTGTCCTTTGTTTCTCTTTTCATTCCACTAGGAATCACCATCACTTAGTCCATGGCTGTGAAGGCTAAATGCATCTGTATGAAGAAAAGGGAAAACCACGGGTTTTGATGTGAAATTAGAAATAATAACCATCAACATCCGGTAATGACAAATGTTATAATCTCTGAAAAATCCTTCAACCGTCATCTCTTTCTGGGTGAACCCACTTTTTCTCAATAATCCCTTTTCTAAAAAAAGAATAATTTGCACTTGAGAAAAATAAACACTATTTCTTGGGCTATTTTATTGCTTTCTTGTTTCTTTTTTAAACAAATATTGAAACAATTCTATGATTCATAATGACATTCTCTTTTCTTTTTTCCTTTTTTTCTGCCTCCCCTGTGGTGTAATATTTCAGCTACACGAAATTGACTTTTAGAGGCTTATCTGGGAATCAAACCACGATTTATAATATTGTATTTACAGGGTAATAAATCAGTTACCTTCAAGAAAAAGTTTTGGAACACAACCGTTTTGTAAGTTGAGATTTCCTTTAGTGTAAAGTGGATAGCTAAGGGGTAAGGAAATACAGGATTCATTCCAATCAGGGAAGTCTTGGAGGAAGTGAATTTTGAACTTAGACTTGATGGAATTTGATAGCCAAAGATTGCAAAGAGGGGACAAGAAAGCATTAGTAGGAAGCCCAAATGAGGACATAACGAAACAAGTTGTAAATAAGGGAAGGGCAAAGAGATCTCTCTAACCACTACGGAAAGTCTGAGGCGGAGGGAGTGCAGAGTGAGTTTAAAGAGGTATTGGAGCAGCCCTCGGGTAGGGGATTTGAAACTGAAATTTGGCACTTGTTACCAGCATTTGTAAGGACAACTTTATTAAGCTAGATGGAGGGTAGGGACACTGTGATAACCTCTTGCCTCTGCACCTTAGAGAATTTCTATTCAGGAGAGCTGAGACGGTAAATGTCAGTCCACCTCAGATTCAGCTTCATAGGCTTTCGGTTGTCTATAGTCAGCAAATCTGTACCCCTGGTGTGTTCCTAATACACAGTGAGTTTTAATTACAAATGATTCTTTTCTCTTTTTTTTCCCCTGTGGACCTCATCTGACTGGATAGAAATGATTTTTAATTAGAGTTTTCTTTTGTAACATAATACCAGTCAAAGACACTAATTGAATTCATTCATTAGGTATTTGATGACAATCGTAGTCACTACAAAAGGATGTATCTAGGAGGTCCTTAAGCAATTCTGGGCCCTTGTGGAGTTTACCCACCTGGAGCAGGTGGAAGGGAGAAGTCAAAGTTGTGATTCAGGCAATTACGTACTAATTACTGATCATTTTACATTAATCATTGAACAACTAGCAGGTATTTGGAAATTGAGTAAGTGGAACATGAAAAACAACCTGATATTATGAAAATTAATGTAGAAAACTAACCTCTGTAAGGATTATTTTGAAAAACTAAAGAAAAGAAACCCCCCTCATGTTTGAAAATAATTTCTTTAGTTTTATATTATCATCAAAAGGTGTGTACTGTAAGTGTCCTCTTATGCGTAGGAATGTTTTAGAGGTCTTGCAAGTAATGTTTAAAGACTCAATTCTCACTTGCAGGTTTATAAAGATTTATAGACCACCACATTAAAGAGTATATTGAGTAGAGGCTTTAAACCTCTGAATTATGGCTGTGAGAAAGTTGAGAGTATTTGGTCTGTAAGAAAAGTAGATATTTGGTCCGGAACACCCCCTAAAAAAAAGTAGGTATTGGTGAATTCAGAAAATATAGTAAATGCTAAAATATTTTAATACAAGAAAAATTTACACAATTTCTCTTGACACACTGTTGTTTCTAGAGACACCACGAAGTAATAACATTTGCAGTGATGCAAGTGTTATCAAAGCTCAAGATTGATGAAGACTATTCTTTGAGTGCCTGGAAGGACTAAGTAAGACTGAAGAGTTTAGTGCCAGGTTTTGTAGGGACCCCAGAATTTCAGAGACTCTTACTCATTGTTGCTGACATGAGTTGTTTTGGACTAGTGAGCTAAGGTGGGGCAAAGGTAAACAGAATAGGCATATGACGCATAGTAAAGATGCTATAAAGTCAGCTTCAAAGTGTGTGACATCACCATAGACTTCTGGAAAATAATAACAGACAGATCAGCCTTGGGTGAAACTATCATGGTTAGGAGGAGGCACTTTCGAACCAAAGCTTTATATTGACATTATTTGAAACGATCATAAACAGGCTCTACAAGCAGCTGCTATAGTCATGAATCAAACCAGCTTTCAGAAGGGGCTTTGTATTCACTCGCCCAGTGAGAACTCGCACTGAGCATCTGTGATGTGGCAGGTGGCGTTATATCCAGTGGCAGAAACAAAGAGAAACATAAACAGGAGCTTCTTAAGAAGCTTACTCTCCAAGTTGAGAGAAAGAACCATCAGTGATTATAATGAAGGTAAAACATAGCAAAATAGCCTTAAACATAGGGCGTGTAAGGGAGCTATGCTTGAAAATGTAGACTGGGTCCAGAAGATGGAAGCGCTCGCATGCTAGACTGTTAAGTTAGGACTTTATTCTGCAGACAGTGCTGAACCATCTCATGGCTTTCAAACAAGAGAGTACAGCAGGAAGATCAACCTATTTGTAAAGTTAGAATGGGTTAAAAGCTGTAGGAGAGACTCCATAGCAAAGAATAACTGGAAACTCACTAAATTGAAGACATAATGAAGTTCAGAACTAGGGTAGTGGTGGCTGGAGTGCACGAGGTAGGCAGATGTCATCGTGGTGAGGTGGAAGCAGCATGTTTCATGCATTTATAACTGCCACCCGTCGCTTCCTCCTCTGAAACATTTGCAGTAGTTTACATCCATTCAACAGTGCAAATAGGGAAAGATCAGAAAACTAAAGAAATAATAGTGTGAAAAGGCCAGAGAAACAACTACTTTACAGAAACATACATTCATAAAGTTCTATATAATTACTAAAATTGATTCACAATCTGATACATGGTCCACATTGTCTAAAAGACAAAAGATGAGAAAAATAAAAGCTTTTGTTGGTACTTCACAAGGAGAGAAATTTCACCTGTCGGTCCCCATAGAGAGGATATTGAGTAAGATAGTAGCTAACACTCTTCTCAGCTTCCCTGCTGTTATGTCCAACAAAGAGTTCTATGTGGCTGCATTTTGTAGTGTCCCTCAAAGCAAGTGTGATGACAAAGGACCTCTTGACGAGTGACCAGAGGTAGGTTGATTGGAGAAAGAGGGCTCAGGGATAAGTCCTCAGAGGTGCCCCTGGTGATTTGGGGGCCATCTCTCTACCCTCGTACCTATAATTATATTCTGCCAGATTCCCTCCTGCTTGCCTGCTCCATGGTACTATCCTCGGTAGCTTTGTTTTGTGTTACAAAGGATGGCCATTGAAAATACTCTCTCTTGCATTATTAATTTGTTATTTATGAGCTTAGTAAGGTCACTAGTCTTTCCCTGGGGAGTCTATTGCCATCAAAAGAAAAGCTACATTTTCTCTTCTCTGCCATTAGATTATAGGAATGTGAGTCCCCTTAAAAGGAAAATTTCAGCAATCGAAAAGCCTTCTCTTGTATTTTAAGAACTGAAAAGTAAACTTGCCCAATTTGAATGTTGCAAAGAGAAGCTTAAAAAAAATGCAACGATCTTCAGTTCCTCTAAATGAGAGCCTGTGCAAGCATGCATGAAACACAAGACTCTTGATAAACCTGAGCCCTTCCTTGAGGCACAGACCTCAGTTCCTCAGTTCTTGTGAGGATGTGGGCAAGGATCCCATGATTGCTTGGTCCTTGGCCTCTGCTTCTCTTCGCTCTTGCCCAGAATGAGATCATTCCTTCCTCTGGGACCAATGCTAATAAACTTTGTTGAGCCTTGTTGAGCCCAGCCTCGTTCTGTTAATCATGCAGAGTGATCTCAAATGACCAAAATTAACATATTATTGGTTTGTTGGTCCTGAGGTAGCTTGGTTAACTTTCACAGTCTCTGTAGCACCCAAAGCCTAGATTTCACAAGATGGAAGTATTTAAACAAAGGTCCCCAGCCTTTGTTGGAGAGACGATTTTCATTCCACAGGTCAGATATGAGAGGAGCTTGGACATTTCTGAGCCACACAGCTCATTGGGAGATGGCTCCCAGCTTTCGGGCTGCCATTTAAAACATCAAGTTGCCCAGGAAGATAGAGGCAATCGGGAAGTAGAGGCTGTACTGGATGAGGGAGTGTTACTTCTACAAAAACACTACTAAAATTTTGGCAGGAAGTGGGTTTTGTAGGGATTGGAAAGAAACACTACCAAGACACTACCAAAAAGGCCAAGAGGAGTGATATTCTTGTGCAACCACTAGATGGCAGAGTTTCTGCATTCTATTACCATTTGCTGACACTAAATACTTGAATTAATGATGTAGTATTCTTTGTATAGCTAAAACTTTGAGGATGTTCTGTATTTTTAAAACTTGAATGAGCACAGAAATTGTATTCATTTCCTCACCCAACTGAGTATTTTGTGATCGTGAAACTCAGCTGCTCAAAGTTGGGTGGGTTCTCTAGTCCTAATTGTTGGTAATTAGCCCTGTGACCTTGAACAATGAATATCTCTGGGCCTCAATGAACTCATCTGCAGAATGAGGTGGTTGGGTTACTAGATTATCTCTAAGGTATCTTCCAACTCAGACATTCTCATTTCTATATCGTTTCATATTTGACCCTGTTAAGTATGCTAGCTCAAAGTAGCATCCACATGATACCTTATGAGTTATTATTCAGGAAATGTCAACTGACGTTCATATGCATAATTAAAATAGCTAATACTTATTGAGTACCTACTATATGCCAGTACCAGGCTAGGCGTTTTATGAGTTTTACCTAATTTAATTCTCGTGACAATTTGATTATTACCCCCATTTTGCAGATGAGGAAATGGAGGCTTAGAGATTTAAGTAAACTAGCTCAAGATCACATAGCTAATGGACTGGCTGGTATGACTGAAATTCATGTGTATACATTGCTATATTTCATTCTTTATTCAGCTGAGAAAAATATAAATTTGAAGACAACATTGCTTCTGAAAGAAAAACCCATTCTGTAAATCCCAAACCATTGGTTTTCCGAGGGAAATAGAGTTTGGAGATTTTTTTTTCTAGAGATGGGACACATTTACATAGCTCCATCCTCACGCTGTCACTAGATGCCTCTTTGTAAACCTGGGCGCAGAAACCTGGCTTCCAGTTCCGTGCACATGGGTAACCAGCAGGCTCAATGCTCTGTCAGTCACGTGGTTTTTTTCAGGGACAATGTCTCTTCAAATCTACAACAAAGTGACTACACCAGGCAATCACTAGGGGCCTTTTCAGCGCTAGAATTATCTGATGGTGTGTGTCCGTAATCTAATACAGAGTCTAATGTTAGCAGAACAGAGGTGGCTCTCTACCATTTAGCAGTAAGGAAATACTATGCAGACTATTAGTGCTGTTTGTTGGTGAATTAAGTTTTCTCCCTCCTTTGTGGCCAGGAAACTTATGCAGCCTTACAACCAATGCCTTAATTCAGAAGAGTGGTTCTAGTATCTGGTGTTTTAAGCTCTCTTGAGGAAATAATTCAATGCAGATGGAGGCACCTTTTGGTAACTCAAATCACAACTCTGAGGCTCAGTAGAACACACTAATAATTCTTTGGCTAGACAATAGATGGCAGTACAGCATCAATTTATACCCTACAGCTAACACTAAACCTTCACTTTTATGCCACATTTTATTATTTTGCATGTACATTTTCTCTAAAGCAAGAATTACTAAAGAAACTTATTTAACTTGCTTTATGTTGTACTACACATATTAAAATTCTTGAGGAACAACTTCATGGGATAGACCAGCACTAGGAAAACCTGAAGCGAATTTATAGGAAGCAAATGAAGTTGAGCTTCAGGGCCACTTCGAGGCGTTCAGAGAGGCCCTAGCACTCTAAATTTTGAAAAAGTGAGATACTGTGGCTTTTTTTTTTCCCCTTAAAGAGAGCCCCCCAAATTATATAAGCTTCAGGCCTCACAAAGCTTGGATTTGTCTAAGAATAGCCATATGGTTCTTTTAACTTAGAAAAGGGAAAACAATCGTGCCATTATTAATTTTGCTACCAACTTAATCTCCAGGGAGAAGGGCAATCTGGTTTTTAAAAGTAAGCCAAATAAAAAGGAAGCATAAAGAATAATTGAATGAACTGGCAAATGCTCCGTTTATTTATAAGTCTGAGTAAAATCAATTACAGTACTTAGCACTGAAACCCTTTCAATCGGGCAGTAGAATATCCGTGCTAAAAAACGGAAGTGTGGAAGATTATAATTAGCAAATTAATAAGTTATCTTCCCCTAAGACTCCAGACCAGCATTTGAGAATTTTATTTTATTTTATTTACCCAGGAGGTTATTGTCCTTAATAAGTGACCAGCAGTGACTATTCCCAAAGGAAAGTGTGCTTCCATTTACAAAGCTTAAATTTCTCACCGGGGAACCAATTTTAGCCTTTCTTATGACCACCTATAGCCTACTCAACAGGAGTGAAACTGTAATTTATCTTTTGGGAAAGAAAAATTAACAAACTTTCCAATTCGCCTTTCCTGTTGCCAACATTTATTATGGTTTGCTTTTAGGCTAGGGAGACTTACCTATGTATGTAACCATTATTCATAATTGAAAATATTGCTGCCCAGTTAATCAGCCCCTCTGTCTACTAGACCTGCATATCCTTGAGGGCAGGAAGTGGGTTTGTTCATCTTAGCGTGCTCTGATGTATGACATATAGTAGAAGATCTAAAAAAATGCTGAAAGAATGAACACTAGTTATTGTTATAAAGTTCACTTAGGGCCTGGAGACCCTTCAGCATGATTCCAAATCTATGTTTTCTGTGTAATGTATTGTGAAGGTTGTGTTTCAGGAGACAAACTTGTCCAGCAAGTTTGCTATGAGCAGAAGGTCTGCGGCTGACTCTCTAGAGAGGAAATAGAAAATGCTCATGGGATGGCCTGAGCATCTGGGGTTGGGTGAGAAGCTGCCCTGCAGCTGAGCTCTGCTGGTGGAGCCCTCTCAGCCCACGCATCATGCAGCCTTGCCTCACCCCCAAAACGAGTCCTGGAGCAAACTGAAATATGGCGTCTGAGGCCAGGTGCCCAGCAGCACTGCCCGGATCTGGGTCATGAGGAAAGGGAAGTCAGCCAACACCTTGGCATTCTCCTCCCCTCAAAGGGAGGCAGAGGTTATTGGGTGCACCACAAACACTCAGCATTTCCTGTTTGAGAGTTATGGTGAAGCCAGGACCTTCCCTGGAACTACCTGTCATAGCCCTTTCCTCTTCTGGCCATTGATAAACTCAACCCACTCCTGGTGTCATGTATTCCTCCCATGATGACCCCAAGCATATAGAATTGACGCCTGGATAGCATGCTAAGTCAAGTTAGTTTATTCCCTAAAACAGAGGACAAGCAGGCTCCCAGGGGCCAACATACTATGAGGCCAAAACCAAGAAAATTTCTACTTTGACAGTTCAAATTCAATCTTAAACATTTATTAACTCTACCTCTATCAACAGTGTATTAATAGTAAGTATAGGGAAAATGTTTCAAGACAAAGTTAAGGAGGCGATAGAATACATGTCAACATCCATTTCCATCCTCTCCCTGACTCCTTTTTCCCTAACTGAGCCCCAGTATTTTTCAGGTACTTATTCTCTGCACAGCAATGTCCTTCAGGTCCCAGCTGGAAAGGGTTAGGTCCAGGGATTGGTTTGGTATAGGCGTGAGACGTGAAGAGACGTCTGCTACTTGGATTCTAGGGAAGATGTGCTCACTTCTAAGCAAGATATACAGGAAGAGATAGTCTTTTCATCCTCTAGAATGATCAGACCTTTATGTGTCAACTAGAATTGTCGCAGCCACTGAATTCAGTAGCAACTGAATAAACTGATGAAGCCAACTCAAACACCTCCCATTTTATATGTGATAATAAATTTTGGTTTTTTTATCAGGCCTCTATGAGTTGGACTTTCTGTCACCTGCAGGCAAAAGGATCCTATATTATAAGCAGGGATTGTATCACAAGCAAAATATATATTATAGAAAAGGGTACCCTAGCCAGCATTTAACCATACAATACATTAGTATCTAGTAAGAAGAGTTAGCTCCTTTTTGGGGTGTCCACCTCCAACAATACAAAGCACAGTAAGCACATGTAGATCACTTTTATCTCTGCAGTCTCTTGAGTCATTCAGTGGGCACATATATTTTTTTTCCAAATGGGAAAAATATTAAGGGTGGCAGACTACCTAACATCTCTGGTTTACTTTTACAATTTTTAAGTTTTACGTCTACAATTTATAAGCAGTGGTTGGAGTAAAGCCTTAGGAGTCTTCTCTTGCTTATGGCTCCTCTTGGTGTATTTGTGAGCAGAAGGACAAGGTGAACCCTGTGGTTTAGGGTCATTGGAACATTTAGTAAAAATAGTTCTTGATGCAAAGACACATCCATGGTAAGACTGTAACACCTACTCAGCTTGAAAGTACTTTTCACTTGTTACCATAATTCTCCTGAGCCCTCTGTGTTTCTCTATCCCTCTATATATACCATCTTAAAATTCCTGAGAAGAGATTTGCCTCAAAGCTAAGCTTTAGGACTCTTTTAGAGGGTAGAAAGGAAATTTTATAAGGGCTTATATACGGCATAAAATGTTGCAAGGGGGAAACCATTTAGAATGGTGAGTTATGCAGAATGAAATTGCGGTGTGGCCAGAGAGACTCTTCTTTATTTCAATTCCTTCTTTACTGATTGAATTACTTTTACTATGTACAGGTATTACTTTTACTGTACAAAACTGGCAAGAAGACAAAAAGAATTATATTGCTGCTAATATACCTTCACATTTTATATAGTGAAAAGAATAATGTTTTTTAAAACAAAGATGTGCATGATAGAGTTTCCCAAATTACACCCACACATATCTCCTTTGCTAATATTACCATATTGATTTATATCTCCCTGCCCCTCTAAAATATTAGTACTATTTATCTTTTTATCCATGGCACATTGTAGAAATCCCACAAAAACTTCTATTTCTTCTGTGAAACATTGAGGTCTTGAATTTTTAGTTCTCGTTCTACTTCATTGGCATTCTTCATTCAAAGCCTTTATCCAGCTCCAGTGTCTTTATTCCTGTGCTAAAGAAATCTACTAACCCTTGGATCAGTTATAATACTCTACTGCAGATAATAGAGAAAACCCAACTCAAAATGGATTAAAGAATTTATTATTTAACACAAAACTCTAGTGACAAGACAGGTCTGGGATTGGTCCATTCAGCTGCTTGACAATCTATTCTAAGACTCAAGTTGCTCTTGTATTTCTGCCTTGCTTTCTCCTCAATCTAGTCTCCTTAAGCTAATGCCACTAGGGATCCCAAGAAGGCTATCATGTTCATCACATGCAGGCATGACACTGGCTGGCAGGGAAGAGGAACTATTTCTTCCTGTAAACCTTCAAGAGAAAGACCTTTCCCTGATTCCTTCAGCAGATGCCCCTCACGTCTCATTGGTCAGAATTGTGCCGGACTAGTAGGGCAAAGCACAAACATTTTAGAGGCTTGGGGAGACATAAATCAATGTGGTAATATCAGCAAGAGATATGTATGGGCACATGCCTAACTCAGCTACTGGTGAGGGGACCAGACACGAGTGACTACGAGGGCTGGAAGCAGCTCCCCCTGAGGCTATGGAGGGTGCATAGCTGAACAAAATCAGGGTTATTAATGAAGAAAGTGTGTGTATTGAGGGGCAGGGACAATGGTAGGTTCAGGTAAAGGAAATGGTTTGGGGGCAGGCAACCATCAAAGTCTGTTGGGACGCCCTTTCTGCCTTCATTAGTTTCCATTCCTTTTAAGTCTGATAAATATTATCCTACTGGGAACAGTTCTTTTTTCCTGGCATAGCCTAGATCCTTCCCTGACTGGGGCAGGGGTAGGGGTGAGGGGAAGTTCCCACTTTATCTCCAATGGGCAGGAAACTTACAATTTTTTTTTTTTTTGGTCATTTCTTTGTTTTGTTTTTGAGTTTCCACTCAGGAAGATTTTTGTAATTTCTTTAAGAGCAATGACAGTAGAGCAACCAAGAAACCAAAAAAATGAAACTGGATTACTTTCATGCCCAAATCTGTGTATCCATCTGGTTATCTGTCTACCTATCTACCCTATGTTTTTTGCGTAGGGTTTAAAAGAATTCAGTTGGCACCATGGTGAAGTCATCAAGGTTTATTTATAAATACGCTATGAAAGTACCAAATTATCCACAATGCTGTATAGATTTTGAAGAATGATTCATTATTTGGGCTGACTGCAAAGGTACAGGGAGAAATATGCCTGTGGGTTTTTGGAGCTTTCAGCATTCTTCACAGCTTATTGACATGACTGTGTTTTCACTGTTTACAGGGCTCTGGAGGTGGTGGATGGAAGCCCTGTGGCTCCGGAGTCCCAGGAAGTTACACTGCACTGTGGGGAGTCCCAGTTCTTTCACACTGCCAGGGAGGCAACTGGTCCTTTTCCCGCAGAGTCTGGAATGCTTAAAAAGGTAAAAGCTTCATTTCTAATGTTTGGCTTCCCAAAATAAACAGTTCAAAGAATTAAAACACTGTAAGATAACCCCTGTCTGATTGAAGAACACACACTTAAAAGGAACCTTATATATTATACATCATAAGTCAGTATGTCATATATAAAATATATATCATGTATAACATACATTGTCGAATATGTATTATATTTTTCTGTAGCATAATTATTATATTTAGCAATATAATAAGATATAAGATAATTTATATGATCTATTTTTATATAACTATTACATAATATATATCATATATCACATGACATTATGTATCAAAGTACCATGATAGTAAGTAATGAATCTCGATGGATGGACTCGCATCTTTGCTCTTTGCTGTCTTCAGGTGCTCTTCCTCTTGTCCTGCCTTTTGCCTGCCCTTTTTCCTTTCTCACAGCTGTGCTTTAACTTGAGGGACGCAGAGTAATATGACATCAGTATTTGGAATTAGTGGTGCTTTCTCATAAAAAGCATTTATATTCTTTTCTATTGTAAGGTGTTTTGAGTTGTTATTATTTTATCAGTAGTTACTATCTAGATGCTTG
>RJWJ010034226.1:0-17393 GCA_004363605.1 Indri indri | reverse complement strand
CTCACAAAACACAAATGTTCTCTACCTGGAAACATCACCCTTCCACCTTGCAGTGCAAGTCCCCATTCTCCTCCCCTCTGGGATAATCTGGCCCTACCTCCACTGGTCTCTAAACACAGGGTGCTGCATAGAACTTGTCTTCCGGGCAGGTCGTTCCCACACCAGAGCCCCCTCTAGGCCCACTCGACTTTCTCTCCCCGACCAGAAACAGGAAGAATTGTTTATTTCTCCTTAAGGGCCTGGAGAACCCTTATGGACCGTGGGAAGAAAATGAGACTACCCTCAAAGGGGTGGGACTCCAGATAGCTCTGTTTTTTCCCAGTGAATGAACAAAAGCAATAAATGACATAAATTAATTTCTCAATGACTTAGTGCTAGACATTAAATTTTCAATAAGTTCTTCTCCTTCAATTCAGATATATTCTGATAGAGTAAAAGTAAAGGGTGATGAAAACTAGAGGAGAAAACTAAAACAGCTCTCTTGGGGAGAAGTGGGCTGGAGAAGGGAACATTTGTGGTGGAACCTGAAGGTTGAGTAGGAGTTCACCAGGCAGAGAAACGAGGAGAGCTATCAAATGCTTGGTGCCTGACTCTGTCCAGACATTTCCCAAACTGTACCAAACTGCCATGGCCGCAGCCCCCTACATCTCCAGGGTTTAAAGAGCAGGTTCAGGTGAACTCAGAGCCTGGAGAAAGGTGATGCCTTGTCAGCTGGCTCAGACATGTTTGGTCAAGATGGGGCCTGTAATGTGCCAGTGTGGACTGCAGCTCCAGATGCTTCTTTTTGGAACTAATGCTCTGGGAATTTCTGGGACTGCAGCCCTAAAGTGAGGCCTTTGGTTCCTGTGGGTGCAAATGATGTAGCATTAGAGGAAGGAAAGGGAAGGGAAGGAAAGGAAGGGAAAGGAAAGAAAAGAATGTCAGGGCAAGTTAGGGGAAGGAAGGCAAAGGCAAGGCAAGGGTGCTTCGGTGAGGATTTCAGGCCACGACTCACGGTGGGAAGCAGAGACAGATGCTCATCTGGCCAGGGTGCTGACTCACCCCCGCTGCTAGGCAGGGCTCACCAGAGAAACAGAATAAGAAACCAATAAGATAGATATTTATACACACACACACACACATTTATATATATGTATGTAAATATATATGTATGTGTGTATCTTGAGATTTATTAGGAAGAATCATCTCACATAATTATGGAGGCTAAGAAGTCCCTGACCTGCCCTCTGTGAGCTGGACACCCGGGAAAGCTGGTGTGTAGTTCAGTCCAAATCTGAAGGCCTGAGAACCAGGGGAGTCCATGGTGTTGGTCTCAGTCTGAGGACAGGAGAACACTGGTGTTCCAGCTAAAGCAGGCAAGAGAAAGGAGTGACTTCTTCCTTCTTACCTTCATCTTTTGTTCTGCTCAGGTCCTCAAGGGATTTACTGGTGCCCACCCACATTGGGGAGGGCCATCTGCTTTACCGAGTCCACTGATTCAAATACTGATCCCACTGGGAAACACTTTTACAAACATTCAGAAATAATGTTTAGCCAAATATCTGGGCACCTCATGACCCAGTCAAGTTAACACATAAAATTAACCATCACACCAAGCCTCACAGTGGAGCATGTACATTAAACTACAGCTTCTCAAACTGTCTGCGGTGAAGGAGCTCACCCCCATCCACTGTGTACGGATACTTGTGTACAATAAAACAACAATGAATCACTGAAAAACTGACACATAAAACAAAGACATACAAAATAGGAGCCTCAATTTTTTATCATTAGATTCAATTACCCTGTTAAATTACAATAAAAATTTCTAACATTCTCAATTTCTATGCTTACCTTGTTGCAGACGGTAATAAAAATGTGTGAAAAGGCACTGATCCACAGGTCACACTTTGAGTAGCCTGACTTAGGTTAGGTCAACAGTATTCTCTGGTTGCCAGTGATTATTTCCGGGGTGTTCTTATGAACTAAGCTAGTCCCATACAGCTAAATGTTGGGACTTCAGTTGGGAATTCTGGGACAATTATTTGCTTACAAGGATATCTAGCCAAGGAATGCCATTTTAAAAGAGAAAAGCTGTTCTTTGACCATCTTATCAAAGAATCATTAATTCATACCAGAAAACTGGGGATGGCAGAAACTCAGGGTGCTTTGGTAAGGAGGAGGATGTGCCTGAGCAGTTATGACCACAGTATCTGATTTGGTCCAGAGGTCAGTTGCAAATGCTTGGCAATTACAAACGCTGGGGGTAGGGAAACTCCTCCTCTGCGTTTGCGTGGCTCTTGCACTATGTAGGATTTAATGCTAAAACCACGTTATGAGGTCAAGGGCAGAGCCCCCAGCTTGCAGATGTATGTGTCTCCTGGTTTCCAGAAGTAAATATTTATTATATGAAAACTTGACTGAGGATGCATATCGAAGAGAGGAGGAAGTGGCACCTCGTGGCAGATTTTATCCTCAAGGCAGGTTACCTGCTCCTGCACGACTGAAAGGAGATCCTGCCAGTCTCGAAGGCTGTCTCGCCCCTTCAAAGGAGATCCAGTCACAGTGTTGGCCAATAAAAGGCTGCACAGTTTAGGAAAGACTTGAGAAGTTAGCAGCGTTCAGAGGACAGCTGTCATGGTGACAAAGAGTTCAGGAAAGAAGGTGTAGGAAAAGGGGTGGGGGGCATATTGGGATTATTTAAACCTGACAAGAAGAGCCTGAATAAAGTATGACAGGTAGTTGGTATTTGGCCATTTGCAGGGGCGATTATATAGAGCGGATCTTTTTGAGCTTTCTTTCTTGGTACCAAGGCATCCTCAGGAAAAGATCACACGTACATGGCTTGTAGGATGATCAGGTGAGGCCACTCAGTACTAGATTCTGCCTTGAGAATCTTAAGGCAGTCTTAAGGCTTTGACACTCCCAGGTCCCACCCTGCCAGGAAGGGCTGAGGGAGTCAATAGCTTAGTACACTGTGACCTGTGCCTTGCTTGGGGAGTCACATACGTGCGACGAAATTGATGTTGAGGGCTGGGATTATCTGTATTTAAGTAGGATTAGAAAAAGTGTGGAGGATAGCATGAATGAAAGGTTACATAAAGGAGGAAGTGATTGATTCCTGGATTTGAAAACACTGGAGTGACTTGTCGAAGGCTGGGTGTGTGTAAGGAGCATGTCCCAAAAGTCTTTGGACAGTTTAAGCTTCACTAATTTCAGAAAAATAAGTGTTATCAATTTACCCCCAAGATTGGCTGAAATTTAAATTATATACATTTACTTTATACTAATTTTATTTTTGTGGATTATTACTTTTAATTATTTGAGTCTCAGATGTGAGGGCGATCTGGCTGTGACATCTGTCACCACGTTGATCGCCAGGGTTAATTATCCGAGTCAGCCACTGTGATTGAAAACAGTAAAGGTTGACTTTAAAACAAAAAAATTATTATTCGACATTTGTAAAACTAAATAAGTGTGAAAGAACTTTAGGTTTTATATCCGGGTTAGTGTAAGGCAAAAGCACTCTGTAGATAACAAGGACTGGAGGACGCGTGTGATCCTGAGAGTGTAACTGTCTGGTTCAAGCAGAACTTCCAGGTGGTATTTCCGACTTCCAAGGTCCAGGTTGAGGGCTCCGCACAGTAACAGGAGACGCAGGCAATATCTGGATTACAGAAGAAACCAAGAGAACATTTCCCTGAGGCAAATACATGATATGAAGAAAGGGCAGAGTTGGAAAACGGGATGGCAGGGGAGGGCAGAGGGACCCAGAGGGCCCAGGAAGAGCAGAGAGACCTGCTGGGCTGGTGTAGGGGAGGGGCTGTGCCACACCCTCCTCCTGTTGTCCCCTCCCCCACCCTCAGAACCCCTTTGTGACTCTCCTGGGCTCTGTGATGCGGCCCTGGGAGTATAGCCCAGCCTGGGCACCCTCACGCTCAGTTGCTTCAGGCAGCCCTGCGGTTCAGACAGTGGAGAAGCTTCTCTGTTTTCTCAACAGCCGTCCTGAGCCACGGCTGAGCTTTGCCTCAACAGTTCTGGATTCGGAACCCCAATTCACCTTTCTGAGGGGCTGGGGGTTACTCTTTCTATAACTGACTTACCTGGTGATGAACCCATTTTTGCCAACCACCTGGGAAAATAAAGAAACCCAAAAGGTAAGGAACATCCAAGGGAGATTCTTTGTTGTTGGTTCCCATTCCTAGTCCCACATTGCTAAAGCGGTTTGGTTGGCTTGGAGAGTGACAAGACATCACCCTTCTAGGGGCAGAGGTTGGCCAGGGGTGGAGCTCAGGAGGACTAAGGTTTCCACCTGAGGCTCACAGGCTATCTGGGTGTGGTGCAGGGTTCAGGATAAAACCCCAAACACAGTGATTTCGTGGCCTTGGCTCGGCACATTTAGAAAGCGTGGGTTCTCTGAAGGAGAACAGGCTCTCCTGATGCTTGATCTCGAGTCACGTTCCCATGTCAGGTGTCACTTGACCAAGCCCTTCTTCACATTGGGCTGATCAGGAGAGCAATGCCGAGAGCCTCTGAGCTCTGTTCCCAGTATGCGGGGTCCTCTGAGCGAGCAGATGTGACAGTTAGCTTCCTATTCTGTGTCCTCCTCCAGCCCAGGACTTCTGAGAACATCAAGTGGCAAAATCCCGCTTTGAGTTTTTCAAAGAAGGAAAAATTGGAAATGTTTTATCACTTTTAAAAATTGATAAAAGGAACAAATTTCTATTAAAATGGAGAGTCATGTTATTCGTGGATAATGAATGTCTGAGCTTAACAGAGAAGAGGAGTGGGAAAAGTGAGTCCCGGCCTCTTACTCTTTTCCTTTTGTCCTCGGCAGCAGAGCAGAGCCAAGAGGAGACGGAGAGGTGGAACACTGAAAGGTAAGGTTCTGCCTGTGTGCTCTCAGCTTCCAAGGCTGGGCTTTCCTGTTTCTTCTAGGAGGTCCCGGGTCCACAATCTCTGAGGATGTCAGTTGCTAGATACAGTCTCTCTGGGAAAACAGAGCCCTCAGAGGAGACTCACGGGAAGGCAGTGAGATCGGAGACACTTCTCAGAGTCCCTGCTCTGCGCATCCATGGGCATGAAGCAGGGATGGACCTGTGCAATGGGTGTTGCCATGTGAGAGGTTGGGGAGGACCACTGATGGGTTTGCAGTCAGAACTTCCATCTCTTCACTTTTTAAAGTACTTTGACTTCCTGCGTGCTCAGATTCCTCTTTTTCTTTAACCACTGATGTCTGTGCTTCATGTGGTGGTTTTGAGCATCGTGTGGGATAATGTATACACACGTGAACCTTGTTAATGTTATTGTTGACCGTTTGCCCTTGTCTGCTGATTTTCGGGGCTATCACAGTTTAATATCCCAAGGGTCTCCCATAACGGGGCTCCTGTGCGATCCTTATGCTTCTACCTTCCTTACATATAACCTCATCTCCTGATTTCCCAGGTCAGAGAATTTGCCAGAGAGAAGCAGAGGAGGAAAGGAAACTGATTTCTATTCTGATAAGGTGAGTAATCTTTCCCCTCCTTTCCTGGTCCCTTTTGAAAGCATGTTCTATGCATTTCAGGGATTCGGTGCACCCTGCCGTAGTCATGGGAGGGGTAGCCATGGGAACAGGGATGTGAATGAAGGCCTTGGGCAGAGGCTGTAGAGGGCATTGTGAAGTCATGGGTAGGAGGCAAGGTGAGGGAGTAGTAGGCTTCAGGTGGCCCCACCCCTGCTAGGCTAGTAGGCCCCCTTTTCCTTGTCTGGTCCTGGCTAGAGCTTTCTACCTCCTGTCTTTGCGGCCCCTGGAGCGAGGATCATGATACCATGAGCTCTCATCAGCTGTTATGTCCAGACGCACTCTGTGCCATGTATAACAGTGCAACTCCTAATTCGTGACAGTGCTGTTCCTGCAGTTCCTGGAAGATGCTGCTCCCTCCGTGTCACTTTTAGCTTCTACAGTTTCTGGAACAGAATCATCACACACTTGGTCCTCCACGCTCTCAGCAAGCCCTCCAGGAGACCTAATACCCTCTGCCAGAGCCTTCTCCACCGCCTCCTCCATCCTCTCCATCCCTGCCTCCATTCTCTCACCTGACCTGAAGACCCCCTCACTTGACTTACTTTCACCCTCACCACTGGGTGACTCTCTGCCCATTCCCCACCCCAGCTGCTTGCCTTTCCCCCTCTCCCCCTTCACAGCTGCAGAAACAAAGCGAGTCAGAAGCAGACCGTCCTAGCTAATAGATAGAGGCCAAAGCTGCCAACAAGGCAAGCTGGGGCTGCACGTGAGCCAACAAATGAGAAAATGAATTCCAGCAATGGAGTAGAAAGGCTTCAGGGCAAAAGGATGAAGAATTCAGAACATTTTTCTGCACTCAACAGGTTCAGAGAGATATTCAAGGAAGAGGAGCTCCATGTTCTTCAACAACAGTCTAGTAACGACTTGACAACCAGTGAGTCGGAAAGCTCCCCAGTGATGAATGTGTTCCATTTCATTTAGTTTTGCTCTGACTTTTGTTATTTGTTTTCTTCTGCTGGCTTTGAGTTTGGTTTGCTCTTCCTTTTCTAGTTCCTTAAGATGTGATATTAGGTTATTAATTTGGGATCTTTCTGACTTTTTGATATAGGCATTTAGCCTATGAATTTTCCCATTAGTAATGCTTTTGCTGAATCCCACACGTTTTGATAGCTTGTGTCCCCTTTGTGGTTCAGTTTAAGGAATCTTTTGATTTCCATCTTACTGTTATTGACCCAATAATCATTCAGCAGCATGTTGTTTAATTTCTATGACTTTGTGTAGAATTGAGTGTTTCTCTTGGAAATGATTTCTAGTTTTATTCCACTATGGTCTGAGAAGATAAATGGTACGATTTTGATTTTTTAAAATTTTTTGAGACATGTTTTGTGGCCTAAGATATGATCAATCTTAGAGAATGTCCCATGTACTAATAAGAAGAATGTACATTCAGTAGTTTTTGGGTAGAATATTCTGTAAATGTCTGTTAGGTCCATTTGTTTTAGGGTCCCATTTAAGTCCAGTGTTTCCTTATTTTTTTCTGCTTTGATGATTTTTCCAACTCTGACAGTGGGGTATTAAAGAATATGGCAATTACAGTGCTACTATTTATTTCCTTGATTAGCTCCAGTAGAATTTGTTTAGGTGCATATACATTTTAAATTGTTTTATCTTCTTGTTGAATCTCTCCCTTTATCATTATATAATGACCAGCTTTGTCTTTCTTTACCTTTGTTGATTTAAAGTCAATTTTCTTTGATATGAGAATGGCTACACCTGCTCTCTTTTGGCTTCCATTTGCATGGAATATTTTTTCCATCCTTTCACATTAAGCCTGTGCACATCCTTGTGGTTAAGATGTGTTTCTTGGAGACAGCAGACATGTGGGTGTTTTTTCATCCATTCAGTCAGCCTATGTCTTTTGAGTGGCACATTTAAACTGTTCTTGTTGAGAGATAGAATTGACATGGGGGATGGTGTTCTGTTCATCCTGTTGGGTAGTACCTTATTGCTTTGTTTTCTCTCCTGTGCTATTGTTTTATAAGAGTTGTGAGCTTTAGCTTTTGTGGGTAATTTTACACTGGTGGGTATCTATTGTGCTGATTCATGTGTAATGCAGTTCTGAGTATTTCCTGCAGGGTAGGTCTGGTCATGCAAAGTCCCTCAGTGTTTGCTTGTCTAGAAAATACTTAATTTCTCCATCAGCTGTGAAACTTAGTTTTGCAGGATACAAAATTCAAGGTTGGCAATTATTCCATTTAAGAAGATTGAAGATGGGGTCCCAATCCCTTCTGGCTTGTAAGGTTTCTGCTGAGAAGTCTGTAGTTAGCCTGATGGGTTTTCCTCTGTAAGTCAGTTGTTGCTTACATCTTGCTGCTTGTAGAATTTTCTCCTTCATTTTGACTTTGGCCAGGTTGATTACTATTTAATATGTGTCTTGGAGATGTTCTATTTGCTATGAATCTTCCCAGTGTTTGATCACCATCTTGGATCTGGATGTCTGGATCTCTGGCAATACCAGGGAAGTTTTCCTCAATAATTCCCTCAAATAGATTTTCCATGCTTTTAGCTCTTTCTTCTTCTCCCTCAGGAATACCTATAATTCATATATTAGTTCACTTCACATAGTCCCATATCTCTCAAAATGATTGTTCAGCCTTTTTAATTCTCTTCTCTGTCTCTTTAAATGACTAGATTAGCTCAAGAGCCTTGTCTTTAAGCTCTGAGTTTCTTCTCCTTGGTTTAGTCTGTTGCAGAAGCTCTCTACTGTGTTTTGAAATTCCCTAAATGACTCTTTCATTTCTATAATATCCTTTCTTATGTTGTCTAGCACTTTAGTGACTTTTTCATTAATTTCCTGAAATATCTTTTTGGCTTCTTTTTGTTGGTTTTCATCTTCCTCTTCAATTCCATTCATCTTATTTGCCATCCATGTTCTGAATTCCATTTCTGTCATTTTGGCAACTTCATTGTGGTTGGAGTTCACTGCTGTAGCTCCATTGCGAGTACTTGCAGATGTCAAAGTATTTTGTTTTTTCATGTTACCAGGGTTCTTTTGCTGGTTTCTTCTCATTTGAAACCTCTTCTTGACTCAGGTAATAGGTTTGCAGGGCCCCTGGGAACTCTCCTGCTTAATTAGAAGAAGGGGTGATTCCTAGATGGTGCTTTTTTTCCTGTTCTGGAATGTTGACATGGCAGGGGAGGGACATGTGCACTAAAAGTCTGTAATCCAGCTGTTTTAATTTGTCCCATTCACCTGTGATTACCATGTTAAAACCTGTGCTGGATGATATTTTGCTGAGTGTTGGGTTGTTCCCCAGATAGTGGCAGGAAGTTAAAGCTGGGTGAGACCTTCTCCATGGAGGCTGGCATTCGGAGGGATTGCTCTGCCTGGGGTCTGCCTGCAGAAGTGATAGTGGCAGCTGAGTTAGACTATCTAGGCAGTGGTCATGGGTTCCCAGGCTGTGGGCATTTGCTCAAACCACATCCAGTGTAATGGTTGAGAGAGGCTAGAGAGTCCCTGGTGGGGTGTTGGAATTTGGAGCAGTTCTGCTGACCCTGCAGCAGTGATGGAGACTGAAGCGTGGGGTCTTGGGGTCCACGTGCAGCAGTGGAATCTCGGGCAGTGTCCAGGACCTGGTGGGAGCTCCGGAGCCACAGGGGTGGAGCCTCAGAGCTGGGACTAGAGAGGAGCCAGAAGCAGGGCCATGCAGGTGGTGGGCTGACCTAACCTGGAGGGCAGAGGCAGGGCTGAGCAGGTGGCGGGCTGTTCCATAGGCTCAGGGACCAAGGATGCCAAGTCATATGATTGGGGGTCAGTTCCAGTGGCCCAGGGACCATGGAGTTCTCCCCACCCCTCCCTGCCAGTACCCACTGAAGCAGTCACCCAAAGCTTCCTAGGTCGGAGCCTGTAGCACCCCATTCAACTCCTCTGTTCAGACCCCACTGTGCTGGAGGGGAGTAGTGCTTGGCTTCTGGTCACAGAGTACAGCTCAGAGGAGCCTGCACTTAGTCTGTTCCCTCCACAGCCTGGTGGGGGTGACGTGAAGGCCACTGCTGCAAAGCTGAGTCCTGTGTCTGTCACCTGGGGCTCTGAACCTGAGAGCACAGGATAGCATCAGCTGCACAAACCTAGGATCGGCTGCTGCCAGATTCTTACTGTGCCTGTTGTGCAGTGCAGTGACTCTGCACAGAGTCTAGGCAGGACTCAGGCCCATCCTGACAGAGGCCTGCGGCAGTGGCGGGAACCCTCTCACAAGTCAGCCACAGTGCTTGTGGGGTGAGCACAGTGCCCCAGCGCTCTATCCTCCTATTCTTCCCTGCGCGTGGATGCCTCCCCACAGATCACTTTTATCTTGTCGAATGTGTTGCCCTGTCTCTTTCTTTTTCACACCAAATGCTCCATGTTGCTTCTCTGTGGTTTCACAGTGTTCCTTCTGAGAAGAGCTATCCATAGGTAGGCATCTGCCCACGACTTACACTCCTTTCCTTGAGAGCGGCGTGTTCACAGGCTGCTTCCAGTCCGCCATCTTCCCCAGCTCCCCAGTGACAAGCGTGCACATGAGTAAAGTAGAAACTATCATGACCACCGAAAGTTCCTCACCAAGAGTATCGGTTCTCTCAGATCCCAAATCATCAGGCCTTAAAAATCAGATGTTGGGTGAATTAAAATTTAAATTGGAGAACAGGGAGCATATCCAAGCTCAAAGCCATACCGCTGACATATCCCTTGCCTCAGATAACTTCCAAGGCCTTCCTGACTCAGGCCCAGGGCAGGAGCCTGGCAGCTCCCCAGGTGCTGCATGTCCACTTGGAGGACAGAGGGATCAGGATGGAGCAGAGGCAGCACCCCTGGTCCCTAAGCATGTCGTATGGAAGTGCCAGGATGAGAATTTCCCACCAGCTGCAGAGAGTGAGCCCTCTGGGACCCAAAGAAGGAGAGGTTGGTGAAGGGGATGCAGGGTTGGGACATCCCAAATTTCTCTGGCAAAAGGTAGCTCCGTGTCATCATCTGCGCAGAGCAGAGGCCTAGGTAAAAGTAGAGCTGCCATTACTGGGACTACTGAAGCTCAGAAAATTCTGACACACATGGGGAATTCCCAGAGGAGAAATTGGGGCATAGGCATGGAATAGATACCACTGGCTCCAAAGAACCCTTTAGGTCCCCAACTTATCACAAAACAGAACTGCAGGTCCAGGCAGAGCCCACCCAGGACCATCCCTTCAACAATGTGGCTCCCTTCTGTAAAGTGACACATACCAAGTCTGGTAGCCAAAACATTTCCTTTGCTGGCCAGAGTTTTCATACAAGGATAAGATCATAGACAAGGACAGGCAGCCCCAGAAAAATGTGGCATTTAAGTACCAGCTACTGTGGCAGGAGCATTCCCCATCCATGCCCCACAGGGAGCCTGTGCCCCATCCAAGCCCCACCTGCAGGCGTCAAGTTGGCCAAGTGCCTCCAGCCACCTCTACCACTGTTGAAAACACTGTGTGCAGAGATTCGCCTCTACTCTCTAGACAGAAAACGCTTCCCGAGCATTTCCAGGGAGGAAAATTCACCCCCCGAAAACAATAATTCATTCCTTATTGAGAATACTGATTGTCTTCATTGAGGATATTGATTATCCCCAATATATGTTCTAATAAGAACGGTGTCTTTTCCATGTATTGTGTTGGGGGCATAGATTTTGGGTAACCTAGAGCTTGTGCTTAGGGAAAGGTAGGATTTAGTTTAGCTCTTCCTATTGCCTATTTTGGCTTCCAAAAAATGGCCAGTCCCCTGGAGCTCTTGTTGAGGAATGGACATCATGTGCCCCCAAAAGTGCCCTCCCTCCCTGGTGAAGTGTGAGAAGATGGGCTCTGTTTCCTGGCTCTTAGCTGTGCCTTACTGACGTATGGCAGCCCCACCTTCCCCTCATCGGCTGTTGCATATCCTTTCGAGCAGTAAGGAAGACAGGTCTTCCATATCTGAAGGGAGGGGCAAAGACAGCTATATTTTTCAGAAAATAGTGGCTTAATCAGTTTTTAGACAAAGTTGTCAGTGATCAAAGGCTCACACAGTGGGTGACAGTGTTTGGGGGTTATTGCTATAGTGGATATAGGGCTGGTTGGAGTAGGGTCTTAGGAAAAGAGTAGATGCTGCCTAAGAATGCATCATGGAGGCGTGCTTATGTGTTAGGGAAGCATACTTTGACCTTGCTGTTGTGGTTTCCTTCCTGGAAAGTCACCTTGGGGAAAGTGGTACCCCTCCCAGAATAATTCTTCAGGCTGCCTGGATTGATGACATTTGCACAGCAAAAGGATCACTCAGATGTTAGTGGCAGGAATGTTGCCCAGCCAGCCACTTATCCCCCAAGGTAAAATAAAGCTGAGTAAGGAAAAGATGCCTTGGAGTGAGTGGGAAAGTAAGAAAAAAATGAAGATAGCAAAGAATGCCCTTGCTGGTGGACCAAAAGTATTTATGTCTCATTATCTCTGTATCATGACCCTGTCCTGCTTCCCCCTTTCCCAGTGTGATCCAGGCACCACTTCCTTGAGGCTGATCAGGGCACTGCAGGGCTTACTGATGCCTTCATAAAAATTTGTGAATGTGGGATATCAAAACAAAAACAAAAACAAATGTCCACTACAGCCTCCTTACTCCATTCTACTACTATTTTCTTGTCCAGAGTTATGCCATTGACCTTGTAATGTCAAAGCTTGGGGTTGCTGAAAGAATACAGAGTATGGGGAGGCCCCAGAAAGGACAAAAGTTGGGATGGGTCTCAGGGTGAGGAACTTGTAGAGGTGGAGAATCAGTGGAGGACCTCAACACCCATGTGGATAGACCAGCCAATAATCTGGCCTCTCAATTCCTCTATCTTCCCATCTTAGGGTCCTTTCATTCCAGTCCAGTTACTGCCACACCTGGAACTTATTATCAGGAACACTTCTGACATCTGTAATAATGCAGTTTGACCCTCCACCCTTTGACCTCATCGCCCTATTCTTCTAGCATATCCCCTCAATTTGTCATTTTATTCCACTCCAGGTCATTAATTTTTTTACTTACTCATCTATCTATCAAGTTATTGTCTTCATTTCCTCCCTCATCAAGACAGACTTCAGGATCTATCTGGTAACCAATATTTACAAGGCTCCACTTCAAATAGTCCTCAACCAATCCCCTTTAGGACTTCCCATGTGGCAAAATCTTAATTCTCTGCCTTTTCCAGAAATGGCTTCCTATAAGTAACGTATCACTACTGGATTTAATATCACAAGTCTACTGGCACCAGGATAAAATTTATGGTCAACACCATCACTATCTGGAAAAAATTCACTCATTCATTACGAAAATAATTAGCTGGTGCTTACTAACAGTGAACAAAACAAATAGAACTCAGGTCACTTTTTTTTAGTTCACTCTCTCAAATCCATTTCAACCTTCTGCACTCTGCTCAAACTTAGGCCATCTCCACCTGCTTAGCAGATGTGTTGGATTCACCATTCACAGAAGAACAGAAGCCATTAGGTGGGAACTTTTCATCAAAAGACTTCCAAAAACTATATCCACCTCTCCTTTCCTTCTTTCTTCCTGTATTGTGCGAAGAGATTTCCTTCTAAGGTTTCTATCCTCAAAGGAATTACACTTCCTAAAATGTCTTTGTACTGACCAATAGCTAAAACACAGTCTCTTTTTTTTTGGTGGGGTCGAGGGGACAGGGTCTCACTCTGTTGCTTGGGCTAGAGTACAGAGGCGTCATCATAGCTCACTGCAACCTCAAAGTCCTGGGCTCAAGAGATCCTCTTGCCTCAGCCCCCTGAATAGTTGAGACTGTAGTCATGAGCCACCATGCCCAGCCATAAAACCTAGTCTTGATGGACTGATCCACCCTTGCCAGCTATCCTTACTGCTCCATCCCTTCGCTTCATGAGGCACTAAACATCTTTTATTTTTTAAAGCTTTTAGTCAAAAAAAAATGTTTAAACATTCCCAAGAGCAGATAAAACAGTATAACTTCCCATGTACCTAGCACCCAACTTTGACAATTACTATGCCTCATTCACCCCATCTTTTTTTGTACCCCATCTTTTACACATGATTAAAGTGTAAAAGTCCATCTAAACATCTTGCCATCTGTCTCTTAGAAGATATCCTATGTGCCCTATGTCAGTGCTCTCATATTCCTGTGATACTTATCACATGAGGGTCACACTTATCCACAACAGATGTACCCAGCACTGGTGACTGAAACACATTGAGCTTTACTGGATTTGCCATCAGCTCTGCTCTGTCTTATGGTCAACTCTGAGAAATCATTTGATTCCTCCCCCACTTCATAAAAGCAGTAATCTTTACAGAACAAATTCAGTGCATAATAACACAGTCCCTAATCACACAGTAAGTACAACATGAAAAAAGTATGGAAGTAGAAAACTTTATGTGTTGACAAAAACTTGAGATTGCTCTGTAAATGTTTTCAAAAATTTAGAAGAAAATAATTTTTTTCCTGTAACACATTTAAAATGACTTATTGTGTTTCCAGTTAAATATAGTAGATAAAATGTACTTATCTCCTCTCCTTCCCAAAGTGCCATTAAAAGTAAAGGATTATATGAAAAAAAATGTTCAACATCATTAATCATCAGGCAAATACAAATCAAAACCATTATGAATGGGTTTTCTGTTCTGTTCCATTGGTCTATGTCTCTATTTTTGTGTCAATACCATGCTGCTTTGGTTACTAGAGCCTTGTAGCATAGTTTGAAGTCTGGTAATGTGACACCTCCAGATTTTTTCTTTTTGCTTTAGATTGCTTCAGCTATATGGGGTCTTTTCTGGTTCACACAAAGCATAGAACTACTTTTTCTAGATCTGTGAAATATGATGTTGACATTTTGATGGGGATTGCATTGAATCTGTAAATCACTTTGGGTAGTATGGACATTTTAACAATGTTGATTCTACCAATCCTTGTGCATGATATGCTTTTGCATTTGTTTGTTATCATCAACAATTTCTTTCCTCAGTGTTTCATAGTTCTCTTTGTAGAGAGCTTTCACCTTCTTTGATAAGTATATTCTTACTTTCTTCGTAGCTATTGTGAATGGTATTAAGTCTTTGATTTAACTCTCAGCTTGATTGTTATTGGTGTATAGGAATGCTACACATTTATGTATGTTGATTTTATAACCTCAGACTTTGCCGAATTTATTTATCAATTCCAGGAGTCTCTTGGTGGAATCTTTGGAGTTTTCTAGATATAAGATTATATCATCAGCAAAAAGCAATAATTTGACCTCCTCTTTCCCAATTTGGATACCCTTAATTTCTTTCTCTTGTTGATTGCTCTGGCTAGGAGTTCTAGTACTGTGTTGAATAGAAGTGGTGAGAGTGGACATCCTTGTCTTCTTCTGGTTCTTAATGGGAATGCTTTCAACTTTTCCCCATTCAGTATGATGCTGATTGTGAGTCTGTCATGCATGGCTTTTATAATTTTAAAGCATGTTCTTTTTATGCTAAATTTGTTGAGGGCTTTTATCATGAAAAGGTGCTGAATTTTGTTGAATGCTTTTTCTGTATCTACTGAGATGAGCATATGATCTTTGTTTTTGCTTCTGTTTATATGGTGAATCACATTTATTGGTTTGCATATCTTGAACTATCCTTGCATCCCTGGGATGAAGCCCACTTGGTCATAGTGGATTATTTTTTTGATGTGCTATTGAATTCGGTTTGCTAGTAGTTTATTGGGGATTTTGCCTCTATATTCACGAGGGATGTTTGTCTGTAGTTTTCTTTTCTTTCTTTTTTTTTTCTTTTCTTGTTGTATCCTTTCCTGGCTTTGGTGTCAAGGTGCTACTGGCTTCATAGAATAAGTTGGGGAGTATTCCGTCCTTCTCAATGTTATAGAATAATTTCTGCAATATGGGTACCAACTCTTCTTTGTAGGTCTGATAAAATTTGTAGGTCTGTGAATCCATCTGGTCCGGGGCTTTTTTTTATTGGAAGATTTTTTATTGCTGCTTCGATCTTGTTGCCCATTATTGGTCTGTTCAGTGGTTCTATTTCTTCCTGATTGAGTCTTGGGAGGTTGTGTGTTTCCAGGAATTTGTCCATTTCCTCTACATTTTTGAGATTTTCATAGTATTCATAGGTGATATTTTATATTTCTGTTGTGTCAATTGTAATATCTCCTTTTTCATTTCTGATTGAGCTTATTTGGGTCCTTTCTCTTCTGTTCCTTGTTAATCTAGCTAGCAGTTTATCAATTTTATTTATCTTTTCAAAGAACCACCTTTTTGTTTCATTGATCTTCTGTATTTTTTTTTTGTTTGTTTTTGATTTCATTTAGTTCTGCTCTGACCTTAGTTATGTCTTTTCTTCTGCTGGCTCTGGGTTTGATTTGCCCTTCCTTTTCTAGTTCCTTGAGACGTGTCATTAGATTGTTAATTTGTGACTTTCTGTCTCTTTGATGTAGGCATTTAAGGCTATGAATTTTCCTCTCAGGAATACTTTTGCTGAATCCCATAGATTGTGATGCTTGTGTACCCTTTGTCATTCAGTTTGAGGAATCTTTGATTTCCATCTTAATTTCTTTGTTGATCCAACAATCATTCAGCAGCAGGTTGTTTAATTTCCATGACTTTGTGTAGAATGGAGTGTTTCTCTTGGAGTTGATTTCTGGTTTTATTCCACCATGGTCTGAGAAAATACATGGTATGATTTCTAGTCTTTTGAATTTGTTGAGCCATGTTTTGTGGCCTAAAATATGATCAGTCTTGGAGAATGTTCCTTGTGCTGATGAGAAGAATGTATATTCAGTAGTTTTTGAGTAAAATGTTCTGTAAATGTCTGTTAGGCCCATTTTTTCTAGAGTCTTGTTTAAGTCCAGTGTGTTTCTTTATTCATTTTCTGTCAGTGGGGTGTTGAAGTCCCCAGCAATTACAATGCTGCTGTTTATCTCTTTGCTTAGATCTAGTAGGGTTTGCTTTATGAATCTGGGCACTCTTATGTTAGGTGCATAAATATGTAGGATTGTTATGTGTTGTTGTTGAATTCCTCCCTTTACCATTACATAATGACCATCTTTGTTTTTCTTTTCTATTGTTGATTTACAATCAATTTTGTCTGATACAAGAATGGCTATACCTGCTTTCTTTTGATTTCCATTTGCATGGAATATTGGAATATTTTTTTCCATCCATTCACCTTGAGTCTGTATAAATCCTTGTTGGTTAGATGTGTTCCCTGGAGACAGCAGATATTTGGCTTGTATTTTTTTTTATCCATTCTCTGAGCCTAGGTCTCTTGAGTGGGGAATTCAAACCATTCACATTTGGTAGAATTGATATGTGGGATGCTGTTCTGTTCATCCTGCTGGGTATACCTTATTGCTCTGTTTTACCTCTTATACTATTGTTTTACATGAGCTCTGAGCTTTAGCTTTTGGGTAGTTTTACACTGGTGGGTGTCTATTGTGCTGATCCATGTATAATACAGGTCTGAGTATTTCTTGAAGGGCAGGTCTGGTCTTGACAAATTCCTTCGGTGTTTGCTTATTTGGAAAATCTTTATTTCTCCTTCATATATGAAAATTAGTTTTGCAGGATGTAAAATTCTAGGCTGGCAGTTGCTCTGTTTAAGAAGACTGAAGGGCCGGGCGCGGTGGCTCAAGCCTGTAATCCTAGCACTCTGGGAGGCCGAGGTGGGCAGATCGTTCTGAACTCAGGAGTTCGAGACCAGCCTGAGCAAGAGCGAGACCCCATCTCTACCAAAAATAGAAAGAAAATTAATTGGACAGCTAAAAATATATAGAGAAAAAAAAATTAGCTGGGCATGGTGGCACATGCCTGTAGTCCCAGCCAGTCGGGAGGCTGAGACAGTAGGATTGCTCGAGCCCAGGAGTTCGAGGTTGCTGTGAGC
>RJWJ010034225.1:0-17402 GCA_004363605.1 Indri indri | reverse complement strand
CTTCCTTCACCGAGAATTTGTAGAGAACAAACATAGACAACACGTGATTTTGGAGCGGATTTATTTTTTCCATGATCTCTGCTCTTCTATAACAAAAAATTTGTTGTGTGTGTTAGCTTACAATAAAATCAAATCTTGGCAATGATTACCAAAATTGAGAACCCCAAATGTAAAATTGTCTTAATAAACAATATTCTGGGATTTTAAATACAAGGTCCGTAGATCCTCAAGAGGTCTTGCCATGGAATTCAGTGGTCTGCAAAGCCCCTAAAATTGTGTACAAATTTTTGCGGATATATGAATTTACAGTTATTTTTTAGTGAACACTCATAAAATTCTCAAAGGGATATTATAAAAAAAATAGTTGTGAGACTCATTGCTTTTTAAGACAGTCAAAAGTGTTAAACCCAGAATGGGCGATTATGAAACTTAGCTTTATAGTATATAATGCAAAATTTGTGTTAACTAATTATATATATGACATTTGAAATTTTCTCTTTTCGAGGGCACTATTATCAAGACATAATATCCTAGCTAAATAAATATTTTAGCTTGGTTAACCATAAACAGAGCATAATAAATTAATTTCCTAAATTATGCTCTTGACAAAATTATCAGTTTAGTGTTTAACCGTGTCTCTCTTTCTCTCACAATTGGCCTTCTACAAAGCACCACTTTGCAAAGTAGCTATTTTTAACCACATTTTGCAGCTAAGGAAGCTGAGACTCAGAGAGGTAAGTGACTCTGGATGGCCCTCAGCTGGAAGCTACAGGAGCCAAGATTTGAACACTGGCCTATTGGGTCCTGAAGCTTGAAGTCTTTCCAACGAAGCAAACCACTCTCTTTTGAAAGGTATGTTTTGTTTTCCAAGATCAAGAGAATTTCAGTCCAAGATTTTCCTTTAAGGGTAGGTGGTTAAACTAGTTTATTTCATATCAGCAATTATATTTGCCAATTATACTCATGAATGATTTTTAAATATTGATGGTTCTGACATGGTAAAAGTCATCATCATGTCTTTTCTCTAATTTTAGCTCTGAATAATCAATCCATGGCAGCCTAAAATGTGGCTATAACTCAGGTCAGAGCCCCCCAAGAATCATCCCTTGGGAGCTGGATGAGGCAGCCTGATGCAGCAAACGACAGCTTCTCTGAGCCCGGAGTGCCAATATCTTTGCCCATAGCTTTGCCAAGAGAACCGGGGGTGGGGGATGGGGAGGCATGTGACAACCTGCTGGCTCAGCACGAAATGGGAGCAACCCAGCTGAGCTCTCACCAGGGCGTGTGGAGCAACACGAGTTAGGGCCTAGCTCTCCTCAGTGGCAAGCGGCATTTAAAGAAAATATGTGACCATACATGTGTCATAATGTCAAGATTTCCTAGAAGAAAATAACTTGGGAAGGGCGGGAGGCATGATTTATATCTTTAAAACAGAGACTTATATCTTCCCTTCAAAAGGGGAGAACAAAGTGCTGCTCTCAACACCTCTGGTGTGGTTTCTGGTGCCTGTCTTTGGCAAGCACTGCGGGTCTTTGCAGGCCCCCTTGGCAACACTTTGCGATTCATCAACTACAGGTTACCATCCTAATTTCCAAGTAATGGGGAAGCATTTCATCCCCAGAAGCAGCGATTTTCTTAGTTAGCAAGAGAATGAAAGGAAGTGGGAACGTTTGGCTCAGTGTGAACGTCTAAGAAAGTCCCAACACACACAGGCTCCGGAGAAGTCTGTCTTGATGCAGATATTGGAAAGCGGAGCTCGCTCCACCTTAGCCAGCCATACTTTCCAGCAACGCTTCCAAAAAATCAATCGTGTGTATTTTCTGGCAGATCCGCTTCTGAGTAATTGGATTCTAGCTCGCTCAGGTCAAACATCAGCTTTGGTTCTAATAACTGAGTCACTAACTTCACAGACTGCCAAAGCAGCAGGGCAACCTCTCTGGCCTCCTCTTCTGTGTCACCATGGGGAAGGCTCACCCCCAAAAGTGGCATCAAGGTAGTGCCATCAGGGGTGTGGCTTTCTAAGCCACCACGTCACCACGTGGGGCTGAGTTAGCTGGCCTCCCCTCCATGGCAAACCTACTGCTTGCCACACATTCAGGAATACAGATGCCGGGCTGCGGATGCAACTGTTATCCACGCTGGTTTACTCTGGAGAAATGTCCTTTCTAAGTCACCTTCAAAAGGCTGACCGATAGTTCTCAATGGAGGGATACTGCCCCCTAGGGAGCACTTTAGAAATTCGTAGGGGCCTTTTTTGTTTTTAATAGTCATGAGGATCAGGTGCTACTTTTAGTGGGCGGAGGCCAGGTCTTACAATGCCGGAGACAATCTTGCGCAACTTTTCAACGCCCAACCAGACAATTATGTAGGTGAAAAACTTGTTTATAATTTCCTGAGCCTGGAACCTAACTCCACTTTTATGTATAACTAGAAAGCATTTACAGCCAAGTTGATAATCACTCTTCTAGTATATACCTAGGGGTTCTAGGAATGTCAGGTGTCAGTCAAGAAAGCATACAAGCTCTGGAACTAAATGGCCAGGCTTCGATTTTGAGCTATACCATTTACCTTTCCACCCGCTGGGCTCCCAAGAGCACCTGCCTCACGAGCTGTGAGGATTGAGTTAATGCCTACTAAGCCCCCAGCACCATGCCCGTTGTCCTCCACCTTGTGAGAGTTAGAGAGATGCTAGAAAATATTCAGAGTAATCCCATGCCTCTGAAATGTCACTCAAATGTCACATCTTATTGACATCTGTTTCTAAGATGAGAGAATGTTCTGATTTAAAACTGCTATTAATATTTTGCTTCAAGGTGGCAAACAACAACCATTTTCATTTTTCCATCTTTTAGTCAAGTTCTTGATTGAGTCAAAATCAGACTTAGATCAGGTTCTACCTCACTAAACTGCTGGCCACATGGCAAGGCCAAGGTTAGAGGCTGGAGTCAACCCTGGAAAGAGCCTGGAAGATAAAACTATCCCATAGTCATTTTAAAGTAAGTTTCAATATTCTTAAGTATATTTTCCAACTTTTCAGTATTTATTGAGAGCATGTATGAGCACACATCTTTGATCTTTATGTTAACAGAGGGGTTTAAAAACAATATGGTACTGCAGGGATCTGAGGGCTCAGGGACTCCCAGATGACCCTGAGAGGAGAGGATTTCTGCAGAGTTCAGATGCTCGACGACACAGAAGAAATCTGTCTGAGCAAGAGTCCGGCTAGCTCTACGCGTGCACAGACACTTGAGCATTTTTTTCCTGGCACTCAGCGATTCATTCCCCAGACCTGAGAACATCATCTAAATCTTAACTGATGCCGTAGCTGCACTGGACCGGGAGAGGAAGACTGGTCTAGGCCCCTTAATGTGTCCAAATCACATATGATAATTGGAACTGTAATTCCCATTGTATTATTCACTTTTTCTCTAATTTAATTCACAATAATATCTGTGTTTATATACAGTGTGTGCATACAGTTTTATAATTGGAGAGCTCTGCATCTTCTAAGACCTGAGGAATGTCCTACGGTGTGCTTTCTAGCAGGGAGGTCGGCAGGACTGCTCAAAGAACGGAAAGGTAGCGTGTTCGCCCAGTTCCCCGGCACCCCACCCATTCCGGGGATGGTGCAGCTGTGACTTTTCATGCGGTTGACTGCCCCTACGATATGACTCAATGAGTCCTAGGATAGGAGTCAGCAAACTTTTCCTATAAAGGGAGCACATAGTAAATATTTTAGGCTTTGTGGACTTTCTCTGTCTTATATTTTTCTTGGTTTCCTTTTGGGTTTTTTTTTTTTTTACAACCTTTTAAAATTTTTTAAATCATTCCTGGCTGCAGGAATGTGCAAAGACAGGCTGCAAGCTAGATTTAGCTTGTGGGACACAGTTTACTAAGCCCAACTTTAGACAAATGGACCTAAAACTGGTGCTCAGGACTTGGTCCACACTCAGATCCGAATTCCCTGGCAAAGCAGGACTCAGACCTGGAGGGAGAGAAGGAAGGGAAAGCAAGGTGGGGAAGAAGAACTGGCGGGACAGCACCTGGACGCGTCACCTGGAGGGGGACCCATGTGTGCCTCACCTTGGGTTTGTCAGCCGCTTGTATTTCTACTTGGACTTGGAGAAGGATGAGAGGCAGGAGGGAATTCTCCACGTTTATCAGACAGGCTCGGAGGGCAGAAATCATACCTCCTCTTGGAGAAAAGGGCAGGCACGCTTGCCGCCCATCATAAAAGATCTGGGTTCACTAAACTCAGGATCCTCTCCTATCATGCCAGCCACTGCATGCGTAAGTGTCGTTCAGCCTTCTTTGTATCACCCTGTGGAAACGGGCTCAGGACAGGCACAGAAAAGTGCTAATACTCTGGCTGCTGCTGTTGCTGCCAGTAATAAAGTCCTATGTCTCTGACCCAAGCATCTCATGCCTTTCGAGGCCTGTGCTCTGAACAGAAGGAGTTCACAGGAAAAGAAGCTAGGAGTCGGGCAGGCATCCCCAACACATTCTGTGACATCTTTAGATTATTTTATATTGAAGAAGCAATTTTATATAGTTCTCAGGTTTTCCTCTTGAAAATATTCAGAAGACTGTGAAACATTTGAGAGCAGAGACTATATTGTGTTTACCTTCGTGTCTGGCTCAGAATCTAGAGCAATGACTGGCACAATATGGATACTTGGGAAAGGAAGCGAGGTAGGGAAGGAGGGGGAGAGAGAGAAACAAGGCAAGAGGAAGTGCCTACTTACATAAACACTGTCGTAAAAATTTTCTGTGACAACTCGAGTTTTCCGAACAGAGAGAAAAATCAGATATTTCTAGCTCTGTCACTTTAAAGCAATGGATGAATTTATCTACGCCTCTATCCATAGATTGAGGAGAAAATCTGAGAGTGAAGAATAGCAATAAATAAAGACTGAAGAATTTGGGGGGAATCGTAGCATTTTAATATAGTTTCTAAAATGTGTACTATGCAGTTCAGGGAGGAATATCTAAGGGGCCCAACTACACCGGTTAATTTGGGTTTCTGTTGTGCTATTATTAAAATAGCCGATAGGGACTTGGTGTGCAGCCACGGTAAACGAGTTATTTTGATTGAGTTGCTATGGTGGTATGAACTGTGTGTATGACTAAATGTATAAAAAAGTCAACAGGGCCCCAAATGAAGTGTCAGTTATGAGGATGCTAGTGATAAAAGCCTGCCCCAAAGCAATGACAGATGTTTTGAAAATACTTTGGGGGAATAAAGCGCACTTAGAGAACACAGGGTTCAAAGTAGGACCACGTTGTTGTTACTGAGTTATTTTTCCAAATAATTTTTAAGATTTTGTCACAGCTTTGAGGCAGGTCTTTAATATCATTGCCCCACACAGGTGACTCTGAGAAACAGATGGAACTGTAATAGATGAGTTACGGAGCCTGGAGCTTCGTAGTAGCCACCAGCACCAAATGAAAGTGTGGCAGGTCTCCATCACCACTTCCAGGCACCGAGCAATGCCGTGTGCAGGACTCGACCTTCAGAGTCCGCAGGGGTAAGTAAACAGGTATGTGTGTGCTGTCTGGTGTCTAGGACCAGCCTCCTTCCTCTGACACCTTCCTCATTAGCAACTTGGAAGCACATGACAACCTAGCCAGTCACATATTATTATACTAATATTGCTACAACCTCAACTTCACAGAGGTGGTCTACCTGCCACAGTTTTTTCTGAACACCAATTCACAGTGCAGGACGGGGCAAGCTATGTAAGAATTTCCTGGGAAGCATTAAAAATATTTGTTTTGTGTGTGTGTTTGTTTTAGAGGCAGGGTCTCTCTCCGTCGCCCAGGCTAGAGTACAGGGGCATAATCACAGCTCACTGCAGCCTCGAACTCCTGAGCTCAAGTGATCCTCCCACCTCAGCCTCCCGAGTAACTGGGGTTACAGGTGTGTGCCACCATGCCTGGCTTTTGAAATTTTTCAAAGCTAAAATTCAGAGATTCTGATTCTGGCATGGAACTCAGGAATACGTATTTTTAAAAATCTCCTTAGTGATTTTTATATGCAATCAAGTTTTTAAAAAAAAAAAAAAAACCCCATGTAAATGTAAATATTCCACTTTGGAATTTAATTAGGTGTTTTGTTTTTTTTTATTTCATCCATTGCTGTGTTGGGGCTGCACATCCGGACTCAAGGGCTGTATCGCCCACCTCGTCAATGACACCCAGTTATGGGCCCAGTGAGTGAGTGAGGACGCACCCAGGCTCAGAGCACCACAGGAGCGGGGTTTCCTCATGGCATGGCTCCTGAATGAGCTGAACGTTTGACTTACAAGGCCATCTATGCCTCCAAAACGTCCCCAGTTGGGGCTCTCCCACTTCCCTTGTCCTGGTCGCCACCCAGCTCCCCTGCTCCCCGGCTCCGCTCTCCCCTCTCTGTGGTGGAGTGTCTACCAGGGGGCTCCCTTATCCCGGCAGGGATCTCAGCGCCTCCCGGGTGCTCTCTCCTCCCTACCAGGAACCTGTGCTCCTCCAAGTGTCAACAGGTGTCCTGGAGGCAGACGTTGGAGGTAAAGGTTCTGGCCCAATGAGCATGGCCAGAAAGAGAGAAAACCCCTTCAGCCCCTGACTCAGCCCCCCCCCTCACCCCCCGAACCAAGCTGCCTGATTCCGTCGGCACATCTGTGCCCTCAGTTCTGACCCTCTTCTTGTCTGTCCACAGCCTTCCTAGTTTGCGCTGGAAGCTCCTCTGGGGAGCTGGATCCCAGCTCGTCTGCTGGGTCTGTGGATCGGTCCCACTGGAAAGCTCTGCCAGCCTCCCACCCCCAGCCCAGCCGGCTCAGCTGGGCTTCCTCTCCTGGCAGAGTCAACACAGTCCCTCAAAGGCTCATAAGGAACTCAAATTTCACCCACCAGGGTGAAAACCCTGCATCTTGCTCAGGAATATCCCTCGTGGTTGGCTGTAAGAAAAGAAACTAAAATTAATACTCAGGTCCACAGGCTGGTTCCTTATGTCCACTCCCTGCCCTGAGTCACCCTCGGGGCCTGGCCCTTGGGGGCAGAGTCCACGCCCGGCCAAAAGGCAGCCTGTTCCAGGAGCGTGGCCCCGCGCAGCCTCTCTGCGTGAGCACTGGCGCCCAGGCTCTGTGTTTCATGCGGAGGACCAGCCCCGCCGCCTGCTGACAGCGTGTGGGACCGGGAGTCAGTGCCTGAGCAGACAGTAGCTCCCCTGGGCTGTGCACATGGGCGCCGACCACCCCTCAGGCGGCTCGGACCCGACTTCCGTGCCCAGTGCCGGCTGCACACGGACAGCAGCACGATGACCTGAAAGAGGGGCCCGTCTGTAAGTTTTGCTTTGGAGAGGACAAAGAGACAAATGAAGAGGACGGGAAGGAGAAGGAATAGAGCTCCAGCAGGGGGCTGGGCCCTGCCCAGTGAGGGTCGTGGCGGAGCCTTCTCTTCCTTTTGATTTGTGCACGTGGTCGGGAGGCAGCTCCCTCCTGTCTCTACCCAGAAACCACTGGCAAAGCCGACGAGGCCCACGTGCGCTTTGTGCAAGGGGCTATTTATTGCTTCGGTTTGGTTGGTTAGAACACGGAGGAGGTGGTTTTATGCCAGCAACAGTTCCATGAAGAGTAGAGATCGTGTGAGAGGAAACTGAGCCCCCCATGGATTCATGAGAAGCTTCAAGGGCTGGGGATTCATGAGAGTTGGAGGTTTCAATCACTTTTACCAAGATCTCCAGGAAAAGCGAGGTCACAGCTGACATTTATCTTTGTATACACATATTAATTTACTTACCCGAGTCTCCAACAAGCAAAAGCCAGAGGGGTTTCTGGATATGGCAGGGTTGGTTGACAATATTTATGCAGGAGGTGAGTTTTGTGGGAGCAAAGGGACATCACTTCTAAAACAGGAGTATTTCAAGATGGTGAGTGGTACCCAGAAATACTCAGAGTCTGAAGCAGGCGTGTGTGTGTGAGGGCTGGTGACCAACACGGGGCAGGTGTGGACAGCACTGACACTGCAGGAAGATTCTTCTTGCTGCTTTGGGCAACAGGCACCTATTCTTCTGGTGCCGCCCCACCTACCACCCCATCTACACCTACACAGTTCCCACGGACAACTGTTTTCCACAGTTCACTGCTTGCCTGTGCTACAGCTGGGAGGTGAGGAGCACAGTCGCCAAGTGGCCCTGGTTCCTATCATGTGGAAGCAGAGGCTCCGGCTAGCTGAGCACAGGAGGATGTTTCATGATGAGCAGGAAGTAGGGAGAGAGATTTTTTTGGTGGCTTCAAAGTTTCTGGGTTCCAGTTAATCCCAAGATATAGCCACTTTTCTGTCCTTAGATTTCGGTTCTCCCACCTTCGTAAGTTAGTTGCAACCACAGGACTTGTACCTAGTGCAGGCCCCATGTATATGAGGCCCTGGAGAAGGAGGAGGACCTGCCCAGTGGCGACAGGAAGCCTGGCCAGGAAGGTTGTACATGTAATTGGGCTCAATGAGACTGGAATCTTGACCATAGCTGTCAAGCTGTGACAATGGGAATGAGAGGCCAGATGGCATTGCAGGGGACCAAGCCATAAGAAATAATGAATGAGAAGAGAGTTTCCCAGCATTTGGAGTGCTCATCACAGTAGCATTTTCTTGTGACACCTTGTTGGCTGCAGTGCCTTCAGAGCAATGATGGGTATAACAGCCTCAGTACCGACCCAGTAGCTCCTGGGACAAGACTCAATAAGGAAACATGTCAGAAAGCCAAGGGCATTAATTGAGACCCAGGGGATCTATAACTTTACCCAAAGAAGAGACCTTACCCAGCCTTTCCAAAAAGGAAATTAAACAATTCAGCTATCAATTCACCAGCAAGTTCTACTCTCTCCAAATGACAAGGCGGCAGCAGCCCTCCATGGGAAGCAGTAAGGCTGCTGCCTGTGGCCGTGAACTTGAGCTGAAGCATCTGGCACCCAGGGAAAGCTGACCAACTGAGAGTTAAGTGCTGGAGGCACACCATGACCACAGGAGCCAAGAATGTGTCCAAGTCCGGAGAAACATCACAGCTCATTAGAAAACAGCCTGTGTTTTCTAACCACCTATACAAATATTTGTGGCTCCTTCCCCTGTAATCTAGGCTGATGATTAGCTTTTGGGAAATTTATAAAATAGTGACCTAGACAAAACTTTTCCTTTAATTAAGATCCCTGACATCAGTTATTAGGAGTAAAAGGAGTGTTTTGGAACAATGATTCCCTCAGAGCCTGTTTTTAGATTAAGGAAAAGTTTATACGGAATCTTATCATTCCATATATTATGGCATAGAGTCTCATCATTCATCAGTAACTCCAGGACCCAAGAAAATGTCAGTGCCTAACAAAAGAATTCAATCTGCAACAGAAGTAAATAAGTTAGTTCTATGGCCTCCCAGCAACCAATTTCAAAGTATAGATGTTGAAGTTCCTGCACCGTGGGGGACAGGGAGTAACCTGAATCAGTCAAGATGGGCTATGTTACGCTGCATTAACAAAAGATCACAAAGCCTCAGTGGCTTACACAAAGGTTCATTTCTTGTTCACGTTCCGCACCCAACACAGACCAGCATGGGGCTCCACTCACATTGTCACTCAGAGACCTAGGCTGACAGAGCATTTCCAGTTGTTGATTGTAGTGCCAGAGGGAAAGAAGTGTGGCAGCTATCACATGGTCTCTTACTGCTTCCACCCGGAAATTACACGTTAATTCCATTAACATTGCATCAGCCAAAGTAAATCCCAAGGCCACACCTCACTCTAAGTGGCAGTGAGGTGAAATCCCACCATGTGCTCAAAATGGGTGAGAACCAGAAATACTTGGTGAAAAGCGCTAATGACTATCACAGTACCCATCTTTGGGGATAACCTAACACTGAACCATGAGGTGCTAATTGTAAATGAAAAGAAAGTTTAGAAAAGGGCCTGAGATCATTGGGAAAACTTCATAGAAAATCTAGATCAAGGTTGGCCTTCAGAAAGGGGCAAATGTTGGATCGGCTGTGAGCAAGTCCTGTGTTACAAAATGGGGGTGGCCTGGACAAAGCCTTGGAGGTGGACCTGAACGCAGCACTGCAGAAGATCACAAGGAAACTGGCCTGCTGTGTTCGTGTGACCAGGACTCCCAGCCCCTAGACATCTGTTGAGTAGCCTTGGCATCCCTGGGGTACACAATAATGTAAAAAATATGCTTTAATCTGACTCATACAATACCAGAAAAGCATGTCCTTATGCTTATCTTCAGAATAGAAGTAGGGAACATGACTTTCAACATATGTGGAAATCTGAACACATGTTTCAACCTCCTCCCAATCCTGCTCCATCGCAGCAACATATTATAAATTGTTAGGACCCACAGTAGTGAGAACATTTATCAAGAGAAGTGAAAGGATGATGGTTTTCTATATTCCTCTTCAAATACTCATCCCTTCTTACAGGACTTGCAAAGGGTAACACCTGCCAGTTTGCAGTTCGACAATCCTAGGTGAACACTTGCACGCACAAACTCTTAGAAATAAGTATGGAACCTAAATCTATTTCCTTACCAAAACCCAGTATACACTTGTTAATGGGGGGAAAAAACCCAAACTCTGTAAAATAATTTAAAGAGGTTTATCCTCAGCCAAATACAAGTTACTATAGCCCAGAGAACATATCTCCAGAGATCTTAAGAAAATGCACCTGAGGTGGCAAGGTTACAGTTTGGTTTTATACATTTTAGGGAGATAGGAATTACAGGTAAAATCATAAATCAATATGTGGAAGGTATACATTGGTTTAGCCTGAAAAGGCAGGACATCTCAAAGCAGGTTATAGATGGGTTCAGAGGTTCTTTGATTTGTAATTGGTTAAAAATAAAGCTTTGTCTAAAGGCTTGGAATTAGTAGAAAGGAATGTTTTAAGATAAGGAAGCCTGTCAATCATAAAGAAAGCCCAATATACTGGCTTAAAGGGATATGGTAAGCAAACGGATGGCCTGCAGGCGTGCCTTCACCTTTGCCTTGTATGGCCTTAGGTCCTGTTTGCAATTAGTCTAAACTCCAAAAGGGAGGGACTGTAATTAGGCATGTCTGACCTCCCTTCCCTTCGTTTCACGGCTAGGAACTCAGTTTTAAAGTTTTTTGGGGTCTCTTTGGCCAAGAGGGGCTCCATTCAGTCGGCAAGGTCTTCGGATTTTATTTTTGGTTTACACATTCATCATATAAATTAACTCCTAGTAGTAAACAGAAGAAAGACAAACGATGCCATTGATACCTATCTCCCTATACCCCATCACAAAAGGAAGCCACAAATAGAAAATGCAGAAAACCACCACAAGCGCTTACATTGGGACAAGAAACTGCAGGCTATTGAAGAAGCCCTTGTAAATCACCAAGCCGCAACCTGGAGGAAACAACAAAGAGGCAAAGCAGGATTTTTTTTTTTTTTTAAGTGCTTAGCCCCTTAAACTGAGAGTGCTTAGTATAGCTCATCCAAATTCTATGTGAACATCTGCATTTTGGTCTTCCCAGTTTAGCACATGAAGTCCAGGCTTAAGAATAATAGAAAACAAGGTTAGATAAATAGCATGGACCAGAATATGGCAATTCCTCAACATCCAATGAAAGAATAAACTTTATATGAGAGGCAATCAATCAGGAGCCAAGATAGATTTGGCGGCAGAAGAGTGCCATAACGGAAGTCCTGGTGTGGGAAGATTAATCTGAAAGGAACACGCGAGTCAACTGAAAGAGCAGGAGCTGGAGTCAGGGAGGCCTCAGAGAAAGATGCTGTGTTCATTTGCACACAAGTGATGGCTGGAGAGCACGAGGACACATCAGAGACCCTTACATAAAGAAGTCTTGGTAAAAGAACAGATTTAGAGAATGGCGGCAAGTGAACATGACTCAAGTCTTTCCACCCTGAGAAATTGGAAGGCTGGAATTGTCAAGAGAAATAAGTACTGTTACAGACTGAATGTTTGTGTCCCCCCCTCCCCAAAATTTATATGCTGAAATCCTAACCCCCGATGTGATGGCACTCAGAGGTGGAGACTTTGGGAGATAATTAGGTCATGAGGGTGGGGCCCTCGTGAAAGGGATTCGTGTCCTTATAAAAGAGACTGCAGAGCTCTCCCACCCTCTTTCTGCCGTGTGAGGATGCAATGAGAAGTCAGCAGTCTGCAGCCTAAAAGAGCCCTCCCCAGAGCCCAACCGTGCTGGCCCCTGATTTGGGACTTCAAACTTCAGAACTGTGAGAAATAAATATTTGCTGTTTAAACCACCATTTATGGTGCTTTGTTACAGCATCCTAAACTAAGACGTGTACTCAGGAAAAGGGAGTGATTCAGGTAGGAGAATGTCTAAGGCCAAATCTCGGATTTACATGTTCGGTTGCTCTGAGATTTCTGGGTGTGTGTAGGTCCCTAATCCAGGACAGTATATGGCACTGAATAAAGAGATTAACCCGTCATTGACCAAAAGCATATTTCTCTAATTCTCTACTACTGGGATATTCACACAAGAGCAGAAAATGAACATTTCAGTCGAGGAGAGAGACTAACTAGTTAAGCAGAGCACTCAGGCCATTCTCAGATTCAATCTTGTCATAATTTGTAGCAGAAACTCAGAGACATCTTCTTCAATTAGTGGTGTTTTAACAATGACTCAAGACTCAATTCCAGCATTACCTCTTCCATGAAACACCCTCTGAGCCAAGTCTTAACTAAGCACTCTTTCCTCTGTGCTGCCATAGCATGCCGTGTACTTAATTCTATTATGATTCTCCCATTGTGTTGTTTATATTAATATTTGTTTGCTGGTCTGAAGTAGATGGTAGTTCTTACTAGTGACAGACTTTGTGTTATCATCTTTATAACCATAATGGGAATATAGTCACATAATAAGCACATAATATAAATGAATGAATGAATGAATGAAGACTGAATTGACCAAATTTCTGACACTAGCTCATATGATGAGCTAACTTGTAACAGATCGATCCCACTTTTGTGACTTGAAAGCTGAGTAAAATACAACACATTGCAAACTGTAAGAAAAAGCATCTATATGAAGGCTTGGTGGAGCTACCAAAGCAGCCAGGACCTAGGGACTAAGAAATCCTGGAAAGCTAAAAAAAAAAAAAAATTGATGAGCCTGACGTTCTGAATCACTTTTCTTTTGAAGAAATTGCTAATTTATAAAGTCTGAAAAACCAAGGAGAAACTGGCAGCTAAGAAAGTGAGCAGATCTTATGGCTATCTCACGAAACTGTAGAGCTAAAAATTAGAATCCAGGGTCACCGAAGTACCTAGCACTTAAGGGTCCAGGGTCCCAGAGAGAAGGGTGGTACAGAGAAGTGAGTCTGGTATTTGCCAAGCTCTTCCCCTAAATCACTTACGGATTTGTAATCAGTGTCCAAGATATTGAGAAGTTATGCAGATCTCTCAGTGGTCTCATGGGGCTGTGAAGATAAATTAAAAGTCGAGGCCCACCCAGGCTTCCAGATGGGTCACGTGAACTGCTGCACCTTGGGATGTGGGTGAACCACAAATAGACCAACCCTCACAAAGACTAAAGCCAGTTTCTAATCAGTCCAATTCCAGACTGGACTCTTAGGTGACCTGCTCTTACTCTAACTGCTTACCAGATGCAAAAATAATATCTTTCTGGAGGAAGATAACATTACCCAAAGACTCTGTAATTTTTTATATACAATGCATGGCATTCAATCAAAAAGTCACAATTCTAGAAAAGAAGATCAAGTGACTAAAAATAAAGAGAAAAAAGGGATTATAGAAAGAGACCCATAGGCAATCCAAATATCGGCATTACCAGATAAGGAATTTAAGATAACTCTGATTAATATGTTAAGAAAATAGGTGACAAGATGGAAAATTTCACCAGAGAAATAAAATCTATTAAAAAATCAAATGGAAATTCTAGAACTGAAATATAATAACTGAAATTAAGTGCTCAATAGATGGTTTTAATGGCAAATCAGACCCAGGAGAAGAGAGGATTAGTGGACTAGAAGACAGTTCAGTGGAAAATATCCAGACAGAATCAGACAGAAAAAAAGAATGGATAAATACAGAAAGGAGCACAAATTATATGGGACATGGTGAAAAGATCTAAGATACATAAGACTGGAGTCCTAAAAGGAAAGGATAAAAAATAAGGCCACAGCAATATCTGAAGATATAGTGGAAAAGAATTTTCTAGAATTGATGAGAAATACTTCAATCTCAGACTCAAGAAGCCAAACAATTACTAAGTTGGATAAATTTTGAAATGCCATACCAAAGCATGTAAAACTTTTGAAAACGGAATAGTTGGTTGACAAGTCGACACAATTCACTCTCACAGTAGCCCTCTAATAAGTAAAATTGAAAGCAATGCTTCTACAATGGACCTTATTTCTTAATTTTGTCCTACAGAAGTATGACCAACTGAAAATGTTTCAAATTTGCTCCTAAAAAAAGAAATCTCAAAATTTCATCTTACATCACAGCAAATGTTTTAAACACATGGATCACAGCCAGCCTCACTCATTATTCATGCTCAGTCTTTTCCATTCATACCTCTGCAGCAACAGGTCTATAAAATATTCGGCAGAGCACATAGTTGCTAAGTGAACATAATTTAAACAAGAGAACAAAAACATAGGCTGATTTCCTAAAAGTGCTTTGAACATTTCCTAACAGATTGACTCAAGAATGTGCGACGTATTTGTCTGCAAGAGAAGAAGAAATGGCTAAGAGAAAGTAAAAAGCTGGTCTCAGACTATTTGCATATTATACATATAATAAAGCAGATACAATAAAAAATGTATGTATTATATACATCCAGCAATAATTTTAAAAATAATAAGAGCAATAATTTAGTTCCAGGAGAATTAGCTATAGAAATTAAGAGTAATACAGATTATTACACAAAACATCATTTTATATAAATGTGAAGTCATATGGCTTTAAAGGAAATGCAGAAAATGATTTACATTCTAAACCAGTCTAATGAATTATTACTCCATCATTAGCTTTCACAAAGAAATTAATCATAAGACCTGAATTTTTTCTTCTCTGGGGCATCTAGAGGCATTGGTCCGCCTCTCCAATTTCATTGTAGTTCTTCACTTTTATTCCTTTCAGCTGAAGACGATAAATATGGAAGACTGAGAGCTGACAAGATATCACAGATTTTCAAAGCACCTAGGGCTCCTCATGTCAGATGAGTAATTTAGAAGAACACCTGACTACAGAGAAGCCTGTTATGAAGGTGTGCACATACACAATTTTTAGTCATGTGACAGTTTCATCATGAAACATTTGTGTTTTTCTTAACAAGACGAACAGAATCAATGTTCTCATCTTCTCCAAAGAATGGGCCACTTTGCATACACAGTTGCCAAGTAAATCTTAAGACTCTTTAAATTTTTGAGAAAAATTGAATTTCATAACTTAAGTCTTTCCTTTTTTTTAATCTCAAAGGGGAACATTCAGAAAATACCAGTGCTGAGAATTTCATGTTTTCATTGAATTTATCATAGTTCATAACATCATATCTTTTTTCCATAAAACAAATTACTTCACCTATCCCCTGTGAAAAGGAAATTATGACTAATACTTTCAAGTTTTTCTTGAGCAAATCAGTTACATTTTTGGAATGCAAAAGCCAAAATAGAGTGCTGCAGAATGAAACGGGGCTCCGGGGCATGGGGACGGGAGAGGACCCACCCCTCAAGGCCTTAGCACAAAGAATGTCCATCCCAAATCATACCCAGCCGTCCAGGGGCGTTTCTTGAACCACCCCAGGAGGCTCAGCCTCCGACTACATAGCTGAGTTTGCACCACACAGAACACGTATTCTGTGCGCGTGAGGATGTGACAGGGCGGCAGGGAGGAAAGTTACAGAATGTAAGATGTGAGGCGCAGAGAACGTTTCCACCCCATCGGCTCCCCACAGCGCTCAGACACGGTCCTCTGCTCATCGCCAGCCGCACCTTGCAGGTCCATCTTATGTCAGGACAGTTCAGTTCTGAACAGCTCTGCCACAAATTTGTACGTAATTAATTATAAAGTAATCAAATGAAAAAGGAACAGAACCTGTACATCCAAATCACTCAGAGCAGTCGAGTTGAGGAGCTTTACACAGCTGCGTATGTAGGACAGTTGCCCGGGGTCCCCAAACAGCCCAACCAGGATGGCAGCCGCGATGCACTGACACTTGGCAACATGGGGTGAACCCGAGGGGAGGGAAGGAAGCAGAGGGGGCCGGAGCCCAGGTGGGGCGGAGCGTGGGGAACGGGCCAGCGCCCCCACCCGAGGGGCAGGGTGAGCGGAGCGGAGCGGGCACCCACACTCCTGGGCCCCCAGGGCTGTGGCGAACAGGGCCTTACTGTCTCCTGTGTTGAAGAGTGGTACTGCTTATTTTTCCCTCTAACTTTCGAAGACAACTTTCTAAGTTGCTTTTTGTTTTTCTCCCTCTCTCTAACGGACTCTCATTTTTCCTGCTGTTCTGAAACTTTGCAAAATGGTGCCTAGATGTGGGCCTTTTTCTTCCATTGTGCTGGGCGCTCGGTATATACACTTCTAATCTGAACAGTCATGCTCTCCAGCTCTGGAAATTTTTTCTTGATTTAAAAAAAAAATTTAATTTGATTTATTTCTTCCTTCTATTTTGTGTTTCCTGTCTTTCTAAAATGTCCATTATTTGGATCTTCTGACTTGATCCTCTTATTTTTGTCTGTGTTTCCCCCCCCCTCACTTTTCCCTCTTGTCCTTCTGTTTCACTCCCTTGGATACTTGTCAACTTCATCGGCTAAGTTCTTATTTTTGGCTATCATACATGTACGTGCCCGAATCCCTTTTCTCATTCTGTTTGATTCTTTTCCACACTCGTTCTATGTGCGCAGTGTCTTCTCTCTCTGGGGTCGTTCATTGCATTTGTTTTTTAAGTTTTATTCTGTACCCAGGTTGTCTGTTTCTCCATTGTTGTCTCTTTCTGTTTGAATCTCGCCCACTCAGTGAAAGGCTTGACATAAATGTGTGGTCTTTCTTGGCTGTCTGTTCATATTTACGGATGAGACCCCAAGCAGGGAATTAGAACCCCTACAACAAGGGCAGGGTTTATAGCCAGGCGTGGCGGTGACCCCCAGTGCCAGCCACCTGGGAGTTCCAGGCTGCAGGGAGCTACGACCACCGCGCTGCAGCCTGTGCAACATAGTGATACCCCGCCTCTTAAAAAAAAGAAAGAAAAATAGAGCCCACAGACATGGCTTTAGTGTAGAATGATTGGCATCTCGCTGGGGCCCTAAATGCCAGTATTTAAAATATTTCACCTTGGGCCTGTGAACTCAAAGAGGGGTCCTCGCACCTTCTGCTGTTTGGGCCTGACGGTCAGTCTGGGAGCTGGGTGGGGCTGGGGA
>RJWJ010034224.1:0-17401 GCA_004363605.1 Indri indri | reverse complement strand
AAATAAAAGTGTACCCATCATAAGTATACATATCTACAAACTGAATACACTATGTAACCAGCACCTTAATTAAGAAATAGTACATTATCAATACCCCATACACTCTACTCATGCTGTCTTCTAGTTAACTACTTGCCCCACCAACGATAAACACTGAAATAATTTGCAGCAGGACAAATTAGTTTTGCTGGCTTTTTATACTTTACATAAATGGAATCATACAGTAGGTACTCATTTTGTATCTGGCTTTCCTCACTCAAAATTATGTTCAAGAGATTTGTCTATATTATTGCATGTAGTTGTAGATTTTGTTGAATCCTTTTAAAACTTAGAATTTTCATTCTTTCTATATATTAAACAATACACAATTTTCAACAAACTACATTTGATTCAAGCTGTTAGTTAAAGTACCAAATGTTATCTTGGAATTCTTAGTGCTGAGCTCTTATCTAAATATACCATTCTAAATTTGATGGTTGTCTCTGAGTTGCTTTTATGAGTTGAATATTTAAAAAGAAGAGTTTTCTTTTATTTATTTATTTTTTGGGGGAGACAGAGTCTTGCTCTGTGTCTCCACTCCAGGTAGAGTGCAGTGGCATCATCGTAGCTCACTGCAATCTCAAACTTCTGGGCTCAAGCAATCCTCCTGCCTTAACCTCCCAGAGTGCTAGGATTACAGGTGTGAGCTGTAGAAGAATTTTCTTAAACTATTAAAGTTCTCTGTTTCTCTTTCCAAATTAGTAGTAGTGTACACACACTTTACTTTGCCATTACTTTATCACTTGCTTCAAAGAAAGAAGAATTTAAGGTATTTCATGTGTCTTAATTTTAATGCTACTGTAATATTTTTAATTGTTTTTCTCTGTCTTTACAGACCTGGGCATTACATTCTCTGTCCTTGATAATTGATTCTGCTGGCCCACTCTATTATGTGCATGTGGAACCTACTCTTTCTCTTATTATAATGTTGTTGTTAAATGTGCCTCCTACTCATGCTGAAGTTCACCAAAGTCTTGGTCGCTGCTTGAATGCACTTATTACCACATTAGGTCCAGAACTACAAGGTATGCACAGCTGCTTTTGTGATGTTTTACATTAAAAATATACTCATAAAAATGAATTCAGTTCCTAGTCTCTTTGCTTGGCATATGGTAAGTGCTCAGTATGTTTTGTTAAATGAATGCGTAAGTTTCATTCAGTCTGATTTCTCTTTGCCTTGAAAAGACAAAGAATACCACATTTAGAAAGGTTAGCTATGTCCTAAAAATACTTTCCTTAACAATTAAAATGACAGACATGAAGTAGAATAAAGAGCTCCCATCTCTATTTAAGAAATAAATGACTAAGTCAGAATTCTCAAATATTCTGATCTGTTCGAATTGCATAGTGTATGATTATATTAATAGTACATGAAAGTAACTCTTAACTGATACAAGCAGGGCTAAGTTTATTGGCAATTTCTAATTCCACTTTTCATGAAAATAAGATATAACCTACAGATAGTCTTAGATTCTTCTTTGCCTAATGATTTGTGTTGTAATAAACCTTTCAGATTAAGAGTAAGTAAAGTACTCTAAAATCTGTCACCTAGATTATCCCTGCTTTTTTAGCAGAAATTGTTCTTCACAGATCTGTAAGTTTAAAACTGAAAGTAAATTTTAAAACCCAATAATACATGTTTAAAGAGTAATGATTCTATAGGCCACTTATTAAAAGATTTCTGCTTTTTAATTTAGGTAATAGTACTTCAATTTCTGCCTTAAGGACGTCCTGTCTGTTGGGTTGTGCAGTGATGCAAGATAACCCAAACTGCCTTGTTCAGGCACAGGCCATCTCCTGCCTGCAGCAGCTTCACATGTTTGCTCCACGACATGTCAACTTGTCTAGCCTGGTTAGCTGCCTCTGTGTGAGTACAGAATTGTAAAGAAGTCTTTGGTTTCTTTTATTTGAAACTTAGATTTATTCTAATACACATTTTAGTTATTCTCTAGACTATACAAAATTATGTGTTACATACATTGCTGTTTTTCCTCAGTTCTAATCTTTTGGGGGGTAGCTCTCATGTAATCACTTCTTATCTCTCTCACATATTGATTCATTTTTCTCACATCAGTGTTGAACTTAATATTTGAAATATTGATTCATTAATCAGTAAACACATATGGAGTGTTTATAATGTCCGAGGTACTGTATACATCTTGTAGGACATGCAAAAATTTATGTGGTCACCTGTCTATTTTTTTTCCTCTTCTTTCTCTATTCTAAATGATTATAAAATTCTTTCCATCCTAAATGGGGAAATAACACCTTTCCTTAATACTCTAGCAACATGTACATCAATATATGGGTTCTAGTAATGTATTTAATGAATGTAGAAAGGTGAAGGCAATCAGCCAGAAGTTTTGATGAAGTGGTTTGTAATTGTCATTGGTTTTAAGATTTACCTCGAGGGTCAAGGATTTCTATCCTTGCCTTAAAAACTGAGTTGCATTTGGAATTACAACTTGACACCGTTGCTTTTCAACTTTTTCTGCCCCTGCAACGTTCACAGCACACTGCTGTTAGTAACATGGCAGTTGAGAATTATTACTTCTGACCTTCCATTTTCAGGCTTGAAGCAAAATATGCAGTATTTCAGAGCTTGAAAGAATCTCAGAATCTAAAAATCTGTCACATAGATTATCCCTAGTTTTGTAGAATGATGTTTGCATAATTAAAACCAATCTCCTCAATAAAAAGATAAACTGAAGACCAAAAAGTCAAATACTTTGCCCAAGGTAACACATCTAGGTAGTGGTAGCTACCAGGTTTCTGGGCTCCACGTTCAGTCCTCAGGTCATTATTCCATACCGCCTTTGTAGATTTTATGGATAGATCTTATCTCAGCTCTACCGAGGGCCTAGCTGTGTGCCCTTAGGGAAGTCCCATAACCTCTTCCAGCCTCAGCTACCTTGTCTGTAAAACACGAGGATTACACAAAGTGCTGCATGTAAAAGCACATGTCCTAGGCACTTAATTAGCACTTAATAATGGTAGTTGCTTTTATTGTGTTGACATTTATTTTAAACATACATTGTATTAACCATTGTATTAATTATTGATACTGATAATCATATAAAACTTTAAAAATAGGATTCTGACTTTTCTGACAAACTTTTTTTTCCTGTATTTTTTAGATCCTGGTCAATTTTGTATTAGGGAAAATAGCACTTACGGGAAAAAGCTTTTACCTATACCATTCAAGGAATTTTGCCCAGGAATATTACTCTTTATATTTGAAAAACCCTTGCCACAATCAATTATTGAAAAAATTTTCACTCCTGTGAAAGTTGGTCTAACTTTTACTCTTCATTTAAATATAGTGATACTGCCATTTTTTTCTTCGTGAATTGTAGTAGAAAATTTCTGTTAATAGCCTTTTAAAATTTCTCCTTTAACTAATACATGAATTTATTTATTAATCAAAGTTCATTGAGAAACGAAGAGCAAGACTATCCACTAATTCATAGTGAATAGGATCTGTCAAACTTATTAATTTTTTTTCTTCCCCAGATCAAAAAAGGTACATATAAAGAAGAATGTATCAGATTTTTCCTTTAGGTGCAGTCAGAGCAACTGCGAAAATCAGAAATAACAGTTATAAATCTTATTCATGTTACTGATAATATTTAAGCTGTAAAATGATTTTTACTATAAAAATACATTCAAAATTGCTGTCACTATAGTGTGTTAATTATGTCTCTTAATATTTTGGTTAGTAATTTATTCTAAATTTATTAGACTGAATTTATTATATTTTAGAGTATTCCGTAAAGCAAGGAAATTGCATTTCATCATTAGGCAAGAATCTTAGCGGAAAGGATTTTTTTCTAACTGCATGCTGTTTAACTTCCATTCTGAACTTGCCCTTAGCTACACTAGCAATTCTGAGTACTCTTAGCTTTAAAACTTGGCTTCTAAGAGTTAAAAAAAAAAAAAAAAAAAATCTGTAATTAACTTCTGATGAGGTAAACCATTAACTTTGTCTCTTGCTGGGCACCTGCTTATAGGAGTACAATCCAGATCACTCCTCTCACATTCATGCCTATTTGATCTGGTTTGATACTGAGGCTTAATCAGACATTCCAAAGGAAAACCTAATTATTCAAATATACATTTTAAAATTATAATATATTTTATATCTTTATATCTTGGAGTTCTTGAGTATTTTAAAGATCTTAGCTCAGCTCGTATTTTGTTAAATTGGAAAGTAAAGTATTTGTGGCATATTTTTTAAGCTGAAGCTAAGCCAATTTGAACGATAGCTATCAACATTATATTTTAATGCTTAGCTGACTGTTGTCGAAGTCATCCTAGTATTTATCTTTTGGTTTTGTCATGACCGGTCTGTCATTTGTTTTTGTGCAGGAGATCTTGTTGGATAATTCTGTGTTGGTAGGTCCCTGACCCTTGATTCCTAACCCTTTTTTGAGTTTTGCAGTGCTGTTTCATTGTGCCATTTTTGGTTGTAGATGTTTGTTTTCCTCTGCATCTCTTTGTTTAAGCTAACCATTAACAACGCAAAGTACAGTATGTGTAGCATGTTACATGGTGTTTATTTAATACCAATGTAAACAAATCCTTCCTAACCTTCTCCAGCTGGTGCACTCACTCCTTGCACTGAATTTTGCATCATTTTAATTTAATATATTCATTTTAGAAAGGAATTATAGTTACAGTTTAATTTAATTTCTATATTTTGCCTGCATCATTTGCTTTAAACCACTCTATTCCTCTTCCCAATATAAATGCTGGAGAATGACATGGAGATAGTAAGCCTCCCATTTTGCTTTGTGTGACAGCTTTCAGTCTTTTTCTACCAAACAAGTAAAGAGTGCTTCTAAGCATGCTTTTTCTGAAAGATTGTTTGACTAGCCTGAATAAATGCTGCACCTGCCTTGTATTATATGCCTGTAAAACTCCAGTTACAATAACTAGTAGATTTATTAACTTTTCTTTAAAATTGTCTTGTAGAGTGTTTTTGTGTGGTTTTTATTTATTTATTTATTTGGTCATTGTTGTCAAATACAGCAGTAATCTTGGGCATGAGTAAACTTAATCTTTTTATATTTTAACTTCTCTGTTAATGCTATATACTAGTTTCTAACAGGAACAACAGAGTTCCTAAACATGACTGGAATGGCATTACCTTGAGAAATGATATATTCACAAACTTTTTGTTCTTTGGCTTCTGATAAAATATAAAATTAAGCTCTCTTACATGTGTTTCTTCTTATAATTTGAAAACTAGCTCCTACCACCTACTCTTTTTTTCCTGTCCAAATTTAGCCTCTGCTCTTTACAACAAACATCTGCTTTAGTCCTGTTTTTCTCACATATGCCAAATCTCATGCCACTATTTCTCAAATTTTGCTTGGAAAATCACTATTATAACATGCGTATTTATTGTTGTAGATCACACCAAACTGATCTTTACTTTCATCGTTAGAACAAAATAAATTTAAAATCTCTAGACTTTATTTTATTTGTGAAATCATGGAGTAAAAATTTTTATGCAGAAATCTTTGACTTGTAATTGATCATTTGAGTATGTCACAAATCTTATTTGCCATAAGTAGACAGAACCTATTGAGATTTATATTGTATTTCTAAGAGATGTACATATATGTATATTAGTATATAAATATGTGCATGTATATATATATATGAAATTTGCTGTCCTACGTTTGTCTCTATGGAGCATTTTTGGTGAATATGTTTTCTGAGTAAAACTCCTTCTGCCCTTATTTGAAAATGCATTTTCTTACTCTATATGTCATCTCAATAAAATACTATTGTTAGAGACTACATTAACAATAACTAACGTTTATTGAGAATTTACTATTTGCTAGGTACTGTGGTAAGCACTCTGCATGTTACTTTGTGTTAACATCATAACAGCCCTGTGTGATGGGGTAGTGTTACAAACAAGGAAACTAAGGCACAGAGAGGTCTAAATAATTTGCCCAAGGTCACACAGATAGCAAATGGTGGATCTAGGACTCAAACTGAGACAATTTAATTCTAGAGCCTGCATTTAAACCAATATGCTATGTTGCCTTTATGGATTTATATAAATTTCTACTTAGAGAATTATAAAACATTGTAATATAGTTGCATGAGCACAAATTTATAAACTGCAAATACATCCTTTCAATTGCATTTCTTTTGTCTCTTCAAACTACTTTTACTTATATAAATTCTCTGTCTTCTAACACTGTCGAAAGGCCTTTGCTTGGATTTATTTATGAATTGTGTATAATCTAGTACACATATTACTCCTTAAACTGTTTCTAAGTTATGTAATCACACATACTAGAATAGTTTCAGGAAGTTTCTGTGTATTTAATAAATTGTATCCAGCCCATTCTGAGCTGGACAGAATCAGGAGGGGATCCAGTGAATATCTGTTAGACTTACTGAGTGCCACCAAGAATTTTAGCTCTTTAATTCCTCAAATGGTATTTTTCAGGTGAATCTTTGTAGCCCCTACTTGTTACTGAGAAGGTCAGTACTGGCTTGCTTACGTCAGCTTGTACAAAGAGAAGCAGCTGAAGTTTCAGAACATGCTGTTTTGCTTGCTAAGGATAGCAGAGAGGAGTTGACCCCAGGTAATTCTTTTTATTAAGATTATGTCCGAATCAAATGATTATTTTAATCTTATATTTTCCATATAACATGAGTTTTTAAAACAAAATTTAAAAACTTATCTCTTAACATATAATTTATCTCTTAATATACATCTCTTAAAATTTATCTCTTAACATATAATATGTCTTAAACCTGCTACAAGAAACAATTGCTAAGAGTTCTTCCAACCACTGATGTTACTGGTTTAGACGAGTGGTTCTTAAACTGAAGTTTCCAAGCCAGCAATATGCACCTCACCTGAGGACTTGTTAGAAATGCAAATTATTGGGCCCCATCTCAGACATAGTGAACCACAACTGGGAGTAGAGCCCAGCAATATGTGTTTTAGCAGTCTATATTTTTGCAATCCACATGTTAGTACAGTCATACACCACATAAAAATGTTTTGATGATGTCAATGATGGACGGCATATACAGTGACAGTCCCATAAGATTATAATACCATATTTTTACAGTACCTTTTCTATGTTTAGATACACAAATACTTACCATTGTGTTAAAATAGCCTACAGTATTTAGTACAGTAATGTACTGTACAGGTTTGTAGCCTAGGAACAATAGGCTATAACATCTAGGTTTGCTTAAGTGTGCTGTATGATGTTTGCACAATGACAAAATCACCAAAGCGTGCATTTCTCAGAACATATCCCAGTCGTTAAGAGATGCATGACTGCTAAAGTTTGAGAGCCATTGGTTTAGAGCCAGTTTTTTCATAGCAGGCAATTGAAATTGAATTTAGCCCTTAAGTAATTTATCATACATGCCTCCCTTCCCCAGAAATCTTATTTTAATAAAATTTATTATAGATAAGTCTGCTACAGTTTAAAGGGTTGTTAATGCTCTTTTTACATTTTAGAGCTGAATTAAAGGATTTTGTAACCAGTAAAATTTGTTTTAAATGTATGTCCCTTCATTTTAAAACCGATGTGAATAACCCAAATTTGCATGTAAATTCAAAGAAACTATTAGCCTACAAAGATACTAATAATAATATCTTACACTTGTATGTGTATAAAAGTTCTGTCATACTTTTAGAGAGTCACAGACTTTAATATCCAATATGTTAAAGCTTTCAGATCCACAATGTGTTTTACTGTAAATACTCTATGCTCTTCAAATAACAGTTTTATTATTATATTAAAACTTTTGCTTCAATAGCTCAATCAGCGTGGCTGGACTGCTATACAGACATACTTAGGAGATATTGTAGTTTCAATTCCAAACCACCTCAATAAAGCGAGTCACATGAATTTTTTGATTTTCTAGTGCATATAAAATTTATGTTTATACTATAATGCTAGCATTATGGCTAAAGAAACAATGCACATACGTTAATTAAAAAATACTATATAGGCCATGTGCGGTGGCTCATGCCTATAATTCTAACACTTTGGGAGGATGAGGTGGGAGGATTGCTTGAGGCCAGGAGTTTGAGACCAGCCTGAGCAAGAGCGAAACCCCATATCTACAGACAAATAGAAAAATTAGCCGGTCATGGTGGTGCAGGCCTGTAAGTCCCAGCTACTTGGGAGGCTGAGGCAGGAGGATCGCTTCAGCCCAGGAGCTTGAGGTTGCAGTGAGCCATGATGGTGCCACTGTACTCTAGCTGGGGCGACACAGCGAGACCCTGTCTCAAATTAAAAAAAAAAAAAAAAAGAAAAAAACTTAATTGCTAGATAACGCTAATAACTCCTTCAGGGAGTCGTAATCTTTTTGCTGATAGAGGGTCTTGACTCGATGTTGAAGGCTGCTGACTTGCTCAGGCTGATGGTTGCTGAAGGTTGGGGTGACTGCGGCAATTTCTTAAAATAAGACAACAGTGATGTTTGCTATATTGATTGACTATTCCTTTCATGAAAGATTTCTCTGTAGTATGCAATGCTGTTGATGGCATTTCACTTACAGTAGAATTTCTTTCAAAATTGGAGTCAATCCTCTCAAACCCTGCTGCTGCTGTATCAACTCAGTTTATATAGTGTTCTAAGTCCTTTGTTGTCATTTGAACAATGTTCACACGTCTTCACTAGGAGTAGATTCCATCTCAAGAGACCACGTTCTTTGCTCCTCCATAAGAAGCATTTCCTCATCTATTTGTTTTATCATGAGATTGCAGCAATTCAATAACACCTTTAGGCTCCACTTCTAATTCTAGTTCTCTTGCTGTTTCCACCACATCTGCAGTTACTTGCTCCACTGAAGTCTTAAACCCCTGAGAGTCATCCATGAGTGTTGGAGTCAACTTCTTCCAAATTCCTCTTACTGTTTATATTTTGACCTTCTCCCATGAATTGCAGCTGTTCTTAATGGCCTCTAGAATGGTGAATCCTTTCCAGAAGATTTTCCATTGACTTTGCCTGGATCCGTCAGAGGAATCACTATCCATGGCAGCTATAGCCTTTCGAAACTTCTTTCTTCTTTTTTTTAAATCACATTTTACAATAAATTTATTTCTTATATAAGACAAGCTTAAAAGTCGAAATTACTTCTTGGAAAGCTACAGAATGGATGTTGTTGTTAGCAGGCATGAAAACAACATTCACCTCCTTGTATGTCTCCATCAGAGCTCTTGGGTGACCAGGTGCATTGTCACAGAGCAGTAATGTTTTGAAAGGAATCTTTCTTTCCAAACAGTAGTTCTCAAAAGTGAGCTTAAAATATTCAGTAAACCATGCTGTAAACAGATGTGCTGTCATCCAAGCTTTGTTGTTCTTTTTATAGAGCACAGGCAAAGTAGATTTATTAATAGTATAATTCTTAAGGACTCTAGGATTTTTGAAATGGTCAATAAGCATTGGCTTCAACTTAAGGTCACCAGCTACATTAGCCACTAACAAGAGTTAGCCTATTCTTTGAATCTTTAAAGTGAGGCATTAACTTCTCTCTACGAATGAAAGTCCTACATGACACCTTTGAATAGAGGGATGTTTTGTCTACATTGAAAATCTGTTGTTTAACATAGCCAACTTCATCAATCATTTTAGCTAGATCTTCTGGATAACTTCCTGCAGCTTCTATATCAGTACTTGCTGTTTCATTTTGTACTCTTATGTTTTGGAGATGGCTTCTTTCCTTAAACCTCATGAACCAACCTCTGCTAGCTTCCAACTTTTTTCCAGCTTCCTCGCCTCTCCCAGACTTCATAAAATTGAAGAGAGCCTTGCTCTGGATTTGGTTTTGGCTTAAGGGAATATTATGCCTGGTTTGATCTTCTCTCCAGACCACTCAGACTTTCTCCATGTAGGTAATAAGGCTGTTTTGCTTTCCTATCATTTGTGTGTTCACTGGATGAGCACTTTTATTTTCCTTTAAGAACTTTTCCTTTGCATTCGCAGCTTGGCTGTTTGGCATCAGAGGCCTGCTTTTGGCCTATCTTGGCTTTTGACATATCTTCCTCACTGAGCTTAATCATTTCTAGTTTTTGATTTTAAGTGAGAAACATGTGATTCTTCCTTTCACTTGAACACTTAAAGACCACTGTAGAGTTATTATTGATTGGCCTAATTTCAATATTGTGTCTTAGGGAATTGGGAGGCTAGATGAGAGGGAGAGAGATGGAGTGAAGCAGTTAAAGCACATACATTTATCAATTAATTTTGCCATCTTATGTAGGCGAGGTTCATGATGCCCCAAAACAATTACAGTAGTAACATCAAAGATCACTGATCACAGATCACTGTAACAGATATAATAATACTGAAAAAATTTGAAATACTGTTTGAATTAGCAAAATGTGACACACAGACACAAAATGAGCGCCTGCTATTGGGAGAATGGTGCCTGCCAGTACTCTTGCTGGATGCAGGGTTGCCATAAACCTTCAGTTTGTTCAAACAGACAAACAAAAAATCATATTTTTAAAATACAGTAAAGCAAAGTGCAATAAAACAAGGTATGCCTATAATAATCATCAAGCAGGTTACAGAAGGCATTTGAAAACTATTCTGTGATTACTTACCTTAACCAGAGAAATTTTAATTTTCTAACAATGTCAAATGTTCCCCCAGATGTGACCTTCAGTTTATATTCACCATTGAAATTATCTGTATCTGTTGCTTTAAGCTTTGATTGTGTAATCATGCTGGTATATTTTCCCTATGTTAGTAAAATTATAATAAAGAACTCAGTATATAATTCCTTTTTGAAATTTTTGTCATTTTTTTTTTTTACTCATGGAAAAGGTGAAAAAACCTTGCCGTGAACACATAGATTTACCTACTTAATATCTTTTATATGTCTCTCTTTATACACATACACAAACCTTTTGCCAAATCATCTTGAAGCAGACTCCAGACATCATGACAGTTCATCCCTATATACTTCAGTTTGCATTTCCCAAGAAGGGCATCCTCCTACATGACCGTATACCATTTCCACACTTAAGAAAATCAACACTGATTTAATGACATCATAGAATTTACAGTTCTCGCACAGATTTCTCTAGTTATGCAAAAAAGTGTTCTTTATGACTCTTTCCTAACCCCCTCAATCCCACCTAAATCTAGGATCTAGTCATCACTCACACGTTGCCTTACCTATTGCATCTTTTTAGACCTCTAATCTGAAATATTCCTACCGCCTCTTTCTGATCCTTAAAAGATAATTCTTCTTTAAATTAGTCTAATAGTAGCATAATCTTTTGAATCTATATGCTTTCATAAATGCTAGATGAGTTAAACCTTTAAGAGAAAATTCATTTATTTATTCTTTTGGCATTTTCAGAGTTAAAGGAAATAGATGATAGATCAAGGCTTGTATTTCCCCTTCGAGATGCTTTTTTACTTTGTAGTGAGGATATTGTATAGTGATTTATGTTCATTCAATAGTCCACAATAGTTTAGCTGTAGTAATTAAACACTATAACTATTCTCCATACAATAGTTGTTTTCTGTTTAGACTTTACTGTCATGTTATTAAGTTTAAAGACTTCATACCAGAATGAAGTATTTATTTATTTAAAATTAGAAAATAAAATAGTTATACCAAAAAACATTAGATAAAATTTATAAGTATTGAACATTAATCAAGTAAAAAAATTTTACCTAATTAAGAAGATATATTAGTAACTCTTTAATGAAAACTTATCTTTCAGTGACATTACATAAAACATAGCTATACAGGATCATAAATAAGCCCAAACTTCAATTGTGAACTAAAATGGACCTCAGTAGATGAAGGCACAATATTTGGGCTAGTTCTTTAAAATATATTTGTATCTACTATTTTCTAACAACTGAATGTGTGTGCTTCTCATATGGCAGTTTTGTTTTCTGTATTACTTAGATCATCAATTTTCTTCTTGTCAGATGCTAACATCAGAGAATTCGGACTTGAAGGGGCGTTATTGACCTTACTAGACAAAGAGACAGATCAGCGATTATGCCATGATATCAAAGAGACTTTAAATCATATGCTAACATCTATGGCGGTGGAAAAACTCTCCCTTTGGTTAAAGCTTTGTAAAGATGTACTTGCTGCATCAGCTGGTAAGTACTGGTGGTTATCAATTAAAATAAAATAATAAAATTGAAAGTAAAAACTATGTAAAATTGCGTGCCAGGACTGATGAGAAATCATCAGTCCTGTCTGAATATTTGGAGTGTGATTGGTTGTTGCTTTCTTTAAATGATGATTCCAGTTCTGGCATTTTAGAATTCTCTTTAATTTGAACAATATAAATCCAACACTTAAGCCTCCTTTATTTCTTTTGATTGTCTCAGATTACTTTCCTGTATAAAACAAACTAAGAAGTAGAGCTGTTATTTATGAAAGGTATGACCTAATTGGCCCCATCATTTTTTTTCATACACATAATAAAATACATATTTGAGAGATTGCCTCAAGTCAAAGTAACAATACCCACCAAAGTTATGACATTTTGAGCAAGCCACTTTCTCCGCACTTAATTTCAAATAGTGTTAGAAAATAGTGCTATTACCCTAATGTCTTTGCTAATACAAGATAATTGTTATTGAGAAAATGTGTTCAAATCTTTAAAGTTTGTATCCTTAGAGTAAGAGTGAAAATAAATGATAGGAAGAGAGAAAATAGAAACCAGTTTTGTTTTAAGAACTGTGCATAATTTATCTGATTTAATCCTTTAACCCGTTCTATGAGTTGGCATTATTATTCCATTTTATAGAAGAGAAAACATGCTTAGAGAGGTAAGTAACTTACCCAAAGACATACACAGATAAATTCAATCCTAAGCCTGCACGACTTTAAAATCCACAAGCTTTCCTCTATATTTCAGTAGTTCTCAACTCATTTACCCAAGCTTACTGTTTAATGTAGCTTTTATCTCTGAATTATGTGAAAGGAAAAGGAACCGTAAAGTTCCTGGAATTTTCTGTATTCTCCTCTGTATACCTTGATTCTTTTTGGTCCTCAGATTGGTTTGTTTTATAGTGTTAGTCCCATTTTAAGTAGAGTTAAACAGTTTGTAAGTCTAACAGTTAATAATAAGTGAACAGATAATAGGAGGAAATAACTCATTAATCAGTTATTCCAACAAGCAGCACAACTTTGAGGCTATTAAAACAGCAGTGGGTCTATCCTAAGAAAAATATTTTCAGACAGTTGCAGCGAGTTCAGAAACCTCCTTAAAAATCCACTCAAGCTCCCAGTGTTCAAAGAGCATCACTATTGCACCCCACCCACACTCTCTGCTTGAGAATTTTGAGCTTCCTCTGTGTAGATGGAGGGGATTGATGATTATTCCAGTATCTAGTATTGTGTTTGGTTTTTACTTTGAATATAATTTAACAACTTCGTGATTTTGACCTGGCACAGCTCTTACAGTATTTCCTTTAGACAACACTGTTATCTGTAGTTATTACACCTAATTATTTGATGTTATCAAAAAGATGTATGATTGATCAATAGTAATTCTAGTCTGAATTTGAATTCAATCTTGTGTTCTTTTATAAAGATATCTTCCAATTATTATAATTACATATGTTCTTCCTTGATAAAAAGATTTTTCAACTGTAATCTGTGTGGATACAATGCAAGAGGAAGAAGGAGATAAAGGGGATGATGCCTCAGTCCTGACCACCAGAAATGATGAAAAATCCCATCCTTTTACCAATCCCCGATGGGCCACTAGAGTCTTTGCTGCTGAATGTGTCTGTAGGATAATTAACCAGTGTGAGAATGTGAACATTGCACATTTTGACATTGCTTTGGCACAAGAAATGAAAAAAAGGGATGCAAGAAGTAAGTGGCATAGTAATGAAAAGACCAAATGATATACGTAGAAATGCTGTCTGCTTATAGTTTTATTAATTTTAAAAATGAAACTAAAAATTGTTTTTACTCTTCTAAATCAGTTATGATTTTATTTGTATAAGCTATAATGCTAGTAAATTTGTAATGTTTAAATACATTTTTAATGGTTAAATTTCTTAAGTTGGCATTCACTTTTGTTTAATGGGTATGTGCAATCAGCTAAGTTTATGGAGAATAGCCAGTTGTTGGGAAGTAGTATGTGTATTAGCCAGTTCCCAAAAATTATTTTCTGGCTTATAACTTATGCCAGTTTTTGCTTATAGATTGTTTTGATGCCATGGATATTACCTAGATAACATTTGAGCCCATCTAAATATAAAGCAAACCTGATTGTAAGACCATTTTGCCTCTTACTGTTCAGTTTTATTATTTTTACTTATTTATGTTTGTGTTTATGATTTAATTTCTCTTTTTTTAAATTCACTTAAACACATATGTTCAAAGACACAATGCATATTTCTAAATGCCTTAGAAATATTCTTTACCATACAAAAGAATTACAGTAGCAAAATTGCTATTGCCAGTCTGAGTATGAATTAGGTATCTCTGATTTAATAATATTTTTATGCAAGCATTTGGGTCTCTTATTTGTGATGAACATTGTGCTAGATACTTACAGGTATAAAATTAGTATGCCTTAGATACTTAATGATTTCTGTGCTCCCAATTAAAATTGTAATAGGTACTTACTAAGATATGTTGGTTTTGTTAGTGTGAGCTATAACTCTGTTCTTTGATTTATTCTCATACATTCTAGGTAAAAGTTGTACCCCAAAACATTATATTATTGGAACTCTGTTAAATGATTTTCTTACGTCTCTCCCTAGGAGAATTATTATACCAAAGAATGTGTTGTAGGAATGAAAGGAATTCTCATTTATCATTTCTATAGCTAGAAATGTTTTACACCTCCCTCATTTCTATGTTTGGCAAGACATGCAAAAATAAGATAATCTAATTCATATAAAGAGCCACATCATACTTTTTTTTAAAGGAACACTAAGTTTCTTGGCTTCAATTTGACATAAGAAAGAATAAAGTACTGCCTAATTCATCAAACCCCAAAGTCTCCTAAGTACCAACTAATATATTTTTATCAGAAAGTCTGAATGAAATTTTTATTGAAGATACTGTCAGCACTCTTAAAGGATGTTAATTCTGCCTTTGGTGTTTGAATACCTGTGTGTAATTATTGGCTTGGGATAGTTTTTCGTGTGTATTTGCAGTGTGCATTAAATCCAGCTTTAAAGTCTGTGTTTAACAAATAGTAAAAAACAAACAAACAAACAAACAAAAACAGTTAATAGAATCAGAGGCACTTAAAAGAAAGTCTGGATTCTGAAGTTAAAGGAGAAGAAATTATCACTTAACATAAATCTTAGTTCCAGCATATTGTCTTTCTTGATAAGATATTTTTTAATCTTTTTTTCCTCCCCTTCTCTTCCAATATATTTTTTAATCTTACAGATGACTTTTTGGTGCTACATCTTGCTGACTTAATTCGCATGGCTTTTATGGCTGCCACAGATCACAGTGACCAGCTGCGTCTTTCTGGCCTTGAAACACTATTAGTTGTTATTCGGCGATTTGCAGCTATTCCAGAACCAGAGTTTCCAGGTCATGTGATTCTGGAACAGTATCAAGCCAATGTAAGCACTTTCTGTTAGAGAATTTTGTTATTAAACATATGGATAAAAAGTCTGTGAAACTAATTGGCATGTCACCTCTTAATTCATAAACAAGTAGGTATCTGTGCTAACATATCACAGTATAATCTGTATATAGAAAATGTGTGTTTGAAGAATAAATCTGCTAGCTAATATTTTCTAAAGCTTCCAGTAAAAGCAAAGTGGTACATATAACAGGTCTTTTATAACTTTAAAAGTTAATTTTTATAATTAAAACCTTCTTGCTAATTTGGGGAAATAGAGGACTTCAGTAGTGAAATCCTTTACAAAATGTCTAAATAAACAAGGTAACACTAAATTATTACTAAATATTCTATTTAGGCTACATGCCTGTTTTATTTTCAAATCATTACTCCTGGAATAGGATAGTATATATAACCTCCTTCATTTTTTTTTCCTAGATTTAGGAAAGGATTCAGGTTTCTTTTACTGGTTCTATAATAGTTTTAACTGATTATTTGACTGGTGCATTGAGCAAGGAAGACAACAAAATCACCTGTCTTGTAATCCTCTAGTAGCATTTGACCAAGGATATCTCTCATTATGGTTAAGAAGCAGCTTCTAATGGATAGCAGTTAGAGAGACCAGAGCAGTTCACCAGCTGGTTAGCAGTCTCTATCCCTTACTCCAGCAGGTAATACTAATATATGCTTAGGGAGAAAGCAAAAGGAAAGAATTGAAGTTACACAGAACTATCATATTAGAATACAATATTAAAATTCAGCTTATTTAAGGGGAACTCTGTTATATTTTTAGCCATCTTACAATTGTAAATGCTAGAAATACAATTACAACTCATTTAAGCAGAAAAGGAAAATTATTGTTAGGAATCTCTTAGTTGGCTCTGCTTTCTTCTACACTGACTTTTTTCTCAAGTTTGCTCTCTCCATGTGATATATAGCACCCAGCAACTTATAAAGAGACAGTTCTTCTTTCACGTTATTCCTGGCAAAAGTCTTGAGAGCTTTCCTTGTCCCAGTGTGGGTCCCTGGAGCATATTGTCTTTCTTGATAAGATATTTTTTATTCTTTTTATTTCTCTCCTTCTCTTCCAATGTATTTGGAAGTGCTGTTAGCTCCAAAGCAACAACGTGGACTAAGAGTTGGAGACAGAGATGGTTCCCCAAAGGAAAAACAAAATTGGGATGCTGTTATCTAAAAACAGAGGAAGATATTATGGGCAGGCAAAAATAACAGGTGTCCATAATACCTATTCTGAACAAATAACTTTAAAATAACTTACAAAGAGGGAGAAGTTGTGCTATCTTATTGATATTTTGATATGTCATACAATTTCTTGCCAGGTAGGAGCAGCACTTAGACCAGCCTTCACTTCAGAGACACCACCTGATGTCACTGCCAAAGCATGTCAGGTAAATGATTAAAAAAAAGAAGCTTAAGAAATAATCTTGGGGAGCAATCCTCCAGTTAGTATTTGTTACCAAAGTTCTTCTTTATTGTTGTTTTACTATCACTCTCAGCACACCATTTTCCTTTTCTTTTCAAATTTAGAGAACTTCCTCTTCCTTTTTTACAACTGCATAGTAATCTACTGTATATGAATATGTTCTAATTTATTTAACCAGTTCTATATTGACGGACATGTGGATTTTTTCATCTTTTGCTATTACAAATAATGCTGCAGTGAATGACCTTGTGCATAGGTCATTTCACTGGTACAAGCATATCTGTGAGATAAATTCCGCAAAATTGGATTGATGGATTAAATAGTATATT
>RJWJ010034223.1:0-17388 GCA_004363605.1 Indri indri | reverse complement strand
GGAGAGTCACATAACTTCTCAGTGCCTCAGTTTTTTTACCAATAAAATTAGGATCGTGATAGTAGTAACCTGCCACATAGGTTGTTATGGTATTTAAATAAGTAAATACCAAGAAAGCACTTAGAGTAGTGCCTCCCACGTGGTAATCACTATGTAAATCTTAGTAATCATCTTCATCACCATCATTGGCTATCTCATTCTTACTGAATTTTTAAAGATAGCGTGTAACTTGAGTTGATAATTTTTTAGGCTAAACTTAACAGCGCAGAATCTCCTTAGGTGGGATAATTTTTTTCCACCTTGAGGTCCCAAGAGGCTGGTCAGATCATTTGTGTTTATTTATAAAATGATGTCGTCAATAAGAAGAGGAGGCAGAGAACACACAGAGGTACAGGCAGCTGGGTCAGGCACTGGGAAGGGTTATTTTGCCCCCACTAGGAGCCACCTGTGGGTATGATTGGCAAAAGAAACATATCTGTCATCAGGGAGCTCAACAATAAACAAAAAGATCGCATGCTGATTTAGCTAAGCAAAACAGAATATTTACACTCCAACTAAAAATAATAAGGTTATTTATCCAGTGTGGACGACGTGCTTCTGTTTCCTTCCAAAAAGAATGAAGATAGTTTAAAACTCTCACACCTACATATACATCAGTCATGGAGGGAAGGAGCAGATAAGTGTATCTAGAATCATGTAACCTGAGTTTCCTGCAGCTGAGGTATTAGTGCAATGACGGTGGCTGACACAGTTTTCATTTTCTAATAACAAGAAGGAATACCATCATGTTTTCCATGCAAGAGAAAATCTTTCCTAGAATTAAATTCTAGGGGGTATTTTATTCATTGCCCTTGTATTGAATCATCTATATAGAATATAAATATTCAAAAAGGAAGGTAACACTAATGTAAGACAGAAGAAGTTATAAGAAGTCACCAATAATGTAAAATTTTGGTCTTCAAAATATGCCTTTCACAGTATAGCCCCTGCTATGTGCCACATATCCCTATTAAGTACATAGAGACGAATAGAGTCGTGGCCTCAGGGAGCCTGTAGTTCAATGGAAAAAAATAGATACTAAATAATTATAAAATGGTGGACGCTACTGAGAAAATGATACACAAGGTGATACACAAGTAAATGAGTGAGGCATTGAACCAGATTTGTGTGAGGAAAATTCAAGACAGACATTCCGGCCTGTTAAATTAAGTTTAGCCTACAGCTGCCTCCTTGCATATTTTAAGTGTGGCCTGAAAGTTTCTCCCTCTATAGTGATGGGTAACGTAACTGGATGCGTAACAGTCTGTAACCTTCCCCTGTAGTGATTGCGAGTTCCCGCCAGTCGCAGATGGCCAACTGTTCAAACGCCGAGCTGTGACCAACCAGGCTGTTTCCGTACCTCACTTCTGTTTTCTGTGCATCACTTTCCTTTTCTGTCCCTGCATCCTCTCCGACCATGCTGTAGAGCCGGAGTCTCTCTGAACCTGTTCTGGTTCAGGGGCTGCCCAATTTGCAAATTGTTCTTTGCTCAATTAAAGTCTGTTAAACTTAATTTGTCTAAAGTTTTTCTTTTAACAAGGCCCAGATCTGAGGAAAGGGAAGTGGGAAAGGAGGCAGCAGGCATGTTTGTCAGATGGGAGGGGGGTGGGCAAACTGTTTGAAGGAGGGAATCAGAAAGAGGGAAGCTCCGTGGCCTGAGAGAACATAGCGTGCCCTGGGGACGTCCATTCTTCAGCTGTGGTCAGAACCCGGGAAGTGGAGTGGGACAAGGTGATGTTCACATGCCTGCCTGCTCCACAGCGTTACCCTTGAGCAGGGTAGTTCCCTGCTCTCAGCCTCCGTGGAAAGTGAGGGTAATGAGGCACCTCTCAGTGCGCCACTGTGACGATGAGAAAATACAAGTTTGTGGTGTTCGGGATTGCATGGTGCTGGAAGACTGCCCCTCCCCAAGCTGAGTTCCAGTTAGGGAGAAACTCTGGAGTTGGGGAGAAGCCAACATGTGCTTCTCCCGTATCAATTTGGGAGGAGAAAGCAATGGTGGAATTCTGCGTTTCTGTCTGCCTAGCCAGCCCCGATTCCCTGTTTTCTGGTAGCGGTGCTCGAATTTTCCCTGAGGAGCAAGTATTCCTCCTCCATCCCTCTGTCTGTCACATGCTAGAGTGGCCCCATCTCCAATTCCAGCAGCAGGAATTCAGGTCAGGCATAGCATGGCCCTCCTATGCCTCAGGCCTTTCCTCTCGGATTGCTGCACTAGGCTTGTTTAACCCTGTAACTGCTGAGGGATGCTGTGGGCAAAAAACTGACCTGAAAATGATGTTGATTCAGAGGAGAGCAGAGCTGTGAGGGAAAGACAGGATGAATTGTTTAATCACATGGTCTGGTTTCTGGATACAGCCATACCTGAAAGTATCAGAATGTGTGTGTTTGTGAGAGAGAGAGAGAGAGAGAGAAAGAGAAACAGAAAGAGAGAGAAGAGGGAGGGAGGGAGGGAGAGATGAGCCTTAAAAAATTCCCTTTTGCTTTTTTTTTTCCTAAAAAAAGATGCTCTCCTTAGGAAGTGATACTGGAGCAGAGTTTTAGAAAAATGAAATCTTCGTATCTAGTCAAGACATCTGTTTTATCTCCATCTTCAACACCACTGCCTTAGGGTTTTAGCATTGTCGGCCCCTGTGGAGACTTTCACAATAATCTCTTAAATATCCTGACTGCAGATTCCCTTCATCCCTGCTTTCGTACAAAGCAAATCTGGTCATGCTATTCCTCAGCAGCTCCTTGCCCTGGCACGTATGCTCTGCCTTCCTGTTACCACCTGTCTTTGTTTTGTCACTTTCACCATTCACCTTATTGCAGCCACACCAGGTTCCTCAAGCCCGAGTGGTCTGTTTTGTTCTGTGCCTTCCATGCCTGGACTGCGCCTGCTTCCACCCTTCCTTCACAGTCCTGCTCTGTCTCTCCAAGAAATGTTTCTGACTCTCCCAGGCCAAGCTTATTGTGATTGCTGTATGCTACTACATTGCCCTGTTTAGGAAGTTTGTCAGCTCAGTCCTCTCTTCCCTATTAGACTTTGAGTTACTAGCATTTTATTGGTGTTGTATTCTCTTGCCAGGCACTGTTCTATATTCTGTGGATAAGGCAGAAAGTAAAAACAGACAAAACTCCTACTCTCATGGAGTTTACTGAAGGGAGACAGATGACAAATATATTGGTGATAAATGGTCTAGAGAAAAATAATGTAGGGGAAGAAGATAGAGAATTATGGGGCTGGGAGGTACACTTTTACAGACAGAAGTCATAGAAAGTGTTAGCTACTGGGTGACATTTGAGGTGTCAGGAGAGAGTATTCTAGATAGAGTCACATATGGTATGAGAAACACTGAAAAGTGCTAGTTACAGGGTGGGGAAGAGTCAGGAGTTGTACAAAAATGTGGTTGAATGAATCAATGAAAGGCTGGTGAGCAGGGTTAGGTTGACCTGTAATGTGCAGGTAACTCTGGTGGGAGTTTTCATGGGTTTCTTCAGGGAAGAGTCATTTTTTGAATCTGTTGCAGCAGCAAATCCAGGAGTAGCATACGTGCATGTTTTGCGTGGAGATGTTTATGTGGCTTCACTACTTTCTTTTGTCCCTTTTGGTTGACTTTTGTTCAGATTGACAAATTGCTTACTCAGCACAGTTAATCTTAACGGAATGCCTGTATCTTTCTGATGCCTTAGGGTTGAGAGGGATTTTTTTTTTTTTTAATCAGTTGTTTTCTTACTGTTTGGAGTGAGTGATTCATGTGAAACTCTGCAGAGGCCTCCCTGGAGGAATATTCTTTGATATAAATAATTTGGTTAAATTTATGAATAAGGATTTCATCTTCTTGGCAACTTTTTATGCCACACAGCAGTCCCCAGACTTTTTGGCACCAGGGACCAGTTTCATGGAAGACAATTTTTCCATGGACCAGGGAATGGGGGGAGGCGGAGCTCAGGCAGTGATGTGAGTGATGGGGCATGGGTATAAATACAGATGAAGTTTCACTCACTTACCCACTGCTCACCTCCTGCTGTGCGGCCCAGTTCCTAACAGTCTACAGACCGGTGCTGGTCCATGGCCTGGGGGTTGGGGACCGCAGCTGTACCGCATGCTTATAGATTATTTCTCATACATTTATTATAATCTTTCTTCTTGGCTCGTCTTACTGCAGTTAGAGCAAGAGAGTTTTTGACCATCCACGCCCAGCTTCCCAGAGTGTTTGTGCGTCTTCCAGTGAGAACTTAGCCTTGATGAGGTCATCCTAATCCAGGACGTCCAAAGCTCTGTAGGACTAGAAGTCCCATTTTCACTTTATACCCAGAGGTCAGAAAGCTCAGGGGGAACTGAGTCATGTTCAGTAAATTTAGGAGAGCCCGAAACATAAACCAGTTGCCAGTTTACTTATTTATATTGACAATGCTAACTGCCAAAGAGTCTAGAACATTTGCATTCCTTAATCAGGGCCTTCTTTCTTTGCCAACCAAGTCAGAATATAAACAGAAGGCTGCTCAGTGAGTCCTAGAACTAAAGCAAAGGGAGTTTGTTGAAAAAATTGAAGTAGTTGGCTCTGAAAATCTCTGCCTTTTAAGTGCCCTTTATTCCATTTAAATTTATGTAACTTGTCCTGTGATTGGATTTAAGTCTCTATCTTATTGTTTTCTATTTGTTTCATTTGTTTTTTGTTTCTTTATCCTACTTTTCTTTTGGATTAATCAAATATTTCTTTGTATTCCATTTTATCTCCTCTGTTGTCTTTTTAACTTTTTATCTGATTTTTTTTGTTTAGTGGTAACCTCTAGAGGTTACAGTATGCATCCTTGACTTATCACAGTCTACTCTTGAATTAACTTTATGCCATTTTATATATAATGTTAGAACTTACAAAAATCTATCTCTATTTACCCACTTTTTGACAGTTTTACTTCTACATATGATATAAGTTCACAATACATTAAGCAGCTGATTTTCTTCTAAAGCAAATAAGAAACAAAAAAGTCTTTTTATATTTACCTCCATATTTGCTAGTTCCAGCACTCTGTATTCATTTGTGTAGATCAAAATTTCCATTTGGTATCATGGCTCTTCAGCCTAAAAAACTTCAATTACCATTTCTTATAGTGCAGGTCTCCTGGTGATGGATGACTTCTCTCAGCTTTTTGTTTATCCTTTGTAAAGGATACTTTTGCTGAGATGTAGAATTATAGGTTGATGGGTAATTTTTCTTTCAGTACTTTAAAGATGTCCTTTGCTGCAGTCGGAATGTTTGTGTGCCCCTCAAAATTTGTATGTTGAAACTCTGACCCCAAAGGTGATGGTATTAAGAGATGAGACCTTTGGAAGGTGATTATATCCTGATGACTCTCATGAATGGGATTCATGCCCTGATAAAAGAGGCCTCAGAGAAACCTTTGCCTTTTCCACCATGTGAGGACACAGCAAGAAGATGCCATCTATGAACCAGGAAACAGGTCCTCACCAGGTACCAAATCTGCCAGCGCCTTGACTTCTCAGCCTCTAGAACTGTGAGAAATAAATTCCTGTTGTTTATAAGCTACCCAGTGTGTGGTATTTTGTTAAAGCAGGGCAAATGGACTAAGACACAATTCCGTTGTCTTCTGATTTGCATTGTTTTTTATGTGAAGCCAGCAGTGGTTTTAATATTATTGTCCTATATGTAATGTATCCTTTTTTCTCTGCTGCTCTAAGATTTTTGTTTTGTCTTGTTTTGTTTTTAGCAATTTGACCATGATGGGTCTACATATGGTTTTATGTATTTTTCTTGTATTTTTCTGAACTGCTTGGATCTATGTATTGATATTTTTCATTATATTTGGAAAAATTTTTGTCTTTTAGTCATTTATTTTTTTACCTAATTCCTTTCTCATCTCTTTCTGAGACTCCAAATTTATGTTTGACCATATAATATTGTCCCAACAGTGTATTGAGGCTTTATCCATTTTTTAAAAACTTTTTTCTCTCTATGCTTAGTTTGTATAGATTTATTGGCCCATCCTCAAGTTCACTGGTCTTTTCTTCTGCAGGGTCCAATCTGTGGTTAAGCTTATCCCCTTCTCTGGTGAGATTCCCCATTTGTTTGCTCATGGTGCCCATCTTTTCCTTTAAATCCTTGAACATATTTATAACTGTTTTATAGTCATTGTCTGCTAATTCTAATATCTATGCCATATCTGCATCAAATTTTTCTGCTTCTTTATATGTCCTGTGATTTTATTGCATGCCCAAACATTGCTAAATGTTTGAGAGTATGGATATGCTATCATTTTATAAAGAGTGCTGAGTTTTGTTCTGGTAAGAAATTAAATTTCTGCTGATCCAGCTAGATTCTGCTGAGGCTTGGATTTAGTCTGTGTAGGATAGATGTAGAGTAGTCTTTACTCATGGGCTATAATACTAATGGCCTTTCTAGGGTTTCGGTGGAATGCCTCGAGTGTTCAGCAAAGTTTAGTCAGAGCTTAAACATCTCTCAGTATTATGTAACCTCTGTAATCTTTGTTCAGCTCACAGCCTCCCAGTAGTTGTTCTCTGCCAAGCCTTGTTGCCCTGTGCATGAGCAGCTTTATATTTGACCAAAGACTTGAGGGGACTCATAGACAGAATTTGGGGGGTTTCTGCTCTTCATAACTCCTCCCTCATACCCTGTCCTCAAAATTCCAGTTGTTTAACAGCTTCGAATTCTGACTTCTGTTTCCCCTGCTCAGTGAAATTGCTATTGTCTCCTTGGGCTCTACTTCCTTGTACCATGGTTTAGAAAGTGCTCCCAGGCTACAACCTGGTACAGATTTTATGCTCTTCTTTTGTACTTCCCATCTCTCAAGATTCACAACCCTGTGCTATCTCTTGCCCGGTGCCTAAAAACAGTTGCTTCAGATATCTTGCCCAGTTGTATGTTTGTTTATGGTAGGAGAGTAAGTCTGATAATGATTATTCTCCCATTGCTGGAATTGGAAGTTCTGTGAAAGGAATTAGTGGAACCTGACAAGCCAGTTTCAAAATGCTCATGAATGCAATAAATAAGCAATAGTAGCCAAGAAAGAACTGACAAGATAATTAGAAGAAACTTGTCTGATCAGCTTTCAAAACATAGTTGGAACCATAGTAATTAAAATAGTACAGGATTAGGAAAATAGGTCATAGAAAGCCCAGAAGCAGACCCACATATATATGGGAACTTATGATAAAGGTAGCATTTCCAATCAGTGGGGAAATATATGGACTTCTCTTTTTTTTTTTTTTTAATAGAGACAGGATATTACTCTGTTGCCCATGTTGAAGTGCAGTGGCTTGATCATAGCACACTGCTGACTCCAACTCCTGGGCTCAAGCAATCCTCCCACCTCAGCCACCTGAGTAGTTGGAACTGCAGGCGAGTACCACCATGCCTGGCTAACTTTTTTATTTTTTGTAGAGATGGGATCTCACTATGTTGCCCAGGATGGTCTCGAACTGCTGGCCTCAAGCGATCTTTCTGCCTCAGCCTCCCAAAGTGCTGGGATTATAGGTGTGAGCCACTGCACCCAGCAGTGTATGGACTATTTAACATGTGGTTCAGATTTTTATTTGGAAAAATATGAAGTTGGATCTTTATTTTATACCATACATTTAAAAAAAAAGCTGTAGATAAATTAAACAACTAAACAATAAAAATAATCCAAGTGGTACTTCTCTTCCAGGGCATGGACAATGTATTTAAATAAATGTATAGGATCAGCACAGCAATTTTTTCTCCTTTTAGTATTTGAATTTTAAATGTATGCCATGGACTTAGGTAATTAAAATTCTTTGTCTGCCTCCCTGCCCAGTACTTACTATAAGCTTGTTCCTGGAGCCCAGACTTATTCCATGTGTCACAGAAATGGTGCCCATTAATATAAGGGGAGATGAACAGCTGAATTCTCTGTACTCATTGTTTAAGACTATGTATCTTACTTTACAGAAATATTTTTAAGGTATGCCATATATTGGGAAATATATTCATGCTTTTAAAATATAAGTTAGTTTTCTCAGGTCTCTTGATCAACAAAAAAATAAAAAGGAAAAATATAGATTACTATAGTTTTTATTTTATTTTTTTTATTTTTGTAGAGACAGGGTCTTGCTATGTTGCCCAGGCTGGTCTTGAACTCCTGACCTCAAGTAATCCTCCTGCCTTGTCCTCCCAGTTGTTGAGATTATAGGCATGAGCCACTGTGCCCAGCAGTATAGTATTTTTAGAAATCAATTTGCAAAATATATCAGGAGTCTTTGTTATAGTGATTCCACAACTGAAAATTTATCTGAAATACTCTTTTGCATTCAAAGGAAAAAGTTTTGTATTCAAAGATATTGCCTTCAGTAAAATTTATAATAATCGGAAATTGGAAATAACCAATTTTTCCAAATAAAGAAAATGTGTTAAATGTATTTAGATTATTACATAGCTATTAAAAAGGGAATATATGCAAGTTATGGCATGAAAACATCTTTACATGGGGTGTACAAAATTCAAAACTCATGATTTTAGTATAAAAGACCTACACATGAACAAACGGTTACATACCTATCATACACAAAATATTAATTGAGATTGTGTTTGGGTGATAGGATTCTAGACTTTTAAATTTTTCTGTATTTCCCAATTTTTAAACATAATTTTTCTTTGATGATGAATAAAGAAAACATCATTCTAAATATATATGCAGGTAAGAAATATTGTCTCTTTAGCTGCAAAAGAATTTTTCTAAAAGTTAAAATTATTATAGCCCTAAATTTCTAAAAATAATGTATATTGTGAGATAACTTATGTTTATAGTGTTCTTAGTCAAAAATAAGTAGAGGCTAATGTAGAAAACTGTTCTAACATTATTGCCTTTTGAGCATTAATTTTAGAGGGAAAATCTGCCTTTAATTCTCAGTTTTTGGTAGGGTTACAAGTGATCTTTTGATCATCTGCAGTATAAAGATTTTTTTTTATCATGGTAAAATATATATAACATAAAATTTACCATTTTAACCATTTTTATGTATATAGTTCTGTGGCATTAAGTACATTCACATTGTTGTGCAACAAATTGCAAAGATTTTTATCAGGTCTCATTGGTTATATATGATATTAAGTTAGACCCAATTCCCCCCAAAAGTTTGTTTTTTATTATTATTATTTTGGTTTTTTTGTTCCCTAAATATTTACTGAGGACCTACTTAATGCCAGGCATTGTGTCTGAGGATATAACGCTAAATGGGACAGATGTGATTTCTCTCTCCTTGGAGCTTACATTCTTTTAGGGAAGCAAACATAGACCACTTAGTCATAAGTGAGATGTTAACTGTGAATGTGGGCTGGCTACTCTAAGAACACATCCTGGGGTGCTGACCTAGTTAGGGCTCAGTGTTTAGGAAGGCTTTTCCTGAGGAAGTGACATAGAAGCAGAGAACTCGAAGGATGTGTAAAATCCTTCTACATATTTAAAGCTAGGTAAAGAGTAGGGGGCAGTGTTTGAAGCACAGGGAACAGCATGTGAGGAAAAACATAAGGCAAGAGCAAGGACCTAAGAGGAGATGGGGATGGTGCCCAGGAGAGGAGAGTGATGGAAGACTGTGAGCAGTGGTCAGCATGTCAGACTTCTCTTCAAGGGAAATGTGAAACCACCAAAAGGTTTTAAGCAGAAGAGTGACCCAATTTGATTTAAGATTTAAAGATCACTTTTAGGCCAGGCGTGGTGGCTCACGCCTGTAATCCTAGCACTCAGGGAGGCTGACTCAGAGGATTGCTTGAGGCCAGGAGTTCGAGACAAGCCTGAGCAAGAGCGAGACCCCATCTCTACAAAAAATAGTAAAAATTAGCCAGGTGTGGTGGCACGTACCTGTAGTCCCAGCTACCCAGGAGGCTGAGGCAGGGGGATCGATTGACCCCCCCAGGAGTTTGAGGTTGTAGTGAGCTATGATGATGCCATCGCACTCTAGCCTGGGTGACAGAGCCAGGCCCTGTCTCTAAATGAATGAGTGAATGAATGAATGAATAAATAAATAAAGTATCTATCTATCTATCAATCATCTGTCACTTTTGTTGCTTGTGGAGAATGGAAGATAGCAGGACCCAGTATGGTTTGAGGAGACAGGACCCGATAATGGTTTGGGATGGAGGAAGTACAGGAGAAAGAGGAAGCGAGCATGACTCCTGGGTTTCTGGCTTGAGAGACCATTTGCTGAGAAAAAGAACACTGGAGAAGGAGCAGTTCGGGGAGGAAGAGGATGAGTTCATACTTGGACAAGTTCAGAGTTGGAAGTGCCTGCAGTATATTCAAGAGGAGACGCCCAGTAAGCAGTTATACTTATGAGTGGAGATTCCAGGAGTGAAGTCTGGGCATATAGGCAGTAAGTGACACAACAAATGATTAGCATGTTTCATGGCATACTTAATCTTTTTATCTTTTTCATCTGCTTTTTGTCTCTCAGGAGTTGCAGAAATGAATCCTGTTACTGTAGTCAACAGATGGTTTCTCTTCTAATGCTGACCAACAGTTAAAAAAACATAAATATTTTGCTTCTTGCCTCGAACTTCACCTTCAGTCTGTAAACACACCGTATCCTATCAAAGCAAACTTGGAGACTGCCAATTTTTTTTTTAATGAGTCTATGAAAATTTTAGGGCTGACTGCAGTCCAGACTCCCTCCTTATACAACTAGGAAACAATGGTCAGTGTGGTTGTGTGTTTCACAAGGTTACACCTGGGCAGTTGCAGAACTAGCCCTAGAGTTCAGGACTCTACTTACTGGTCAGTCTTATTTCCACTACCTTTCACTGCTTCCTCCTCCTATTGAAGAGCTGCTAGGTTTTAGAGTTCCTCTTACTAATGATTTTTCTCACAGGGCATGGAACAGTGACTACCTTGTTTGGTCTCAGAGCCCTGAGGGCTGGAAATGTGTTTTTATAGAATATTAGTAATGATAAGAAATATTCAGAGGAAAATTTGGATTTCTCATGAAAGCACTTTAAAACTTTTTATGGACCCTTTCGGTTCTGTAATGAATGAATAACTCCGTGACTGTGCATGTAGACATAAAATTTTATATACAGTTTCAGGAACTACATAGATTCCAAGTTAAAGAACTCCTGTTATATAATTCGCACTACTCTCAAGGATGTGTGAATCAGTTTTTCTAGAAAGAAGTTCAAGAGTTTCCTCATTGTATCGAATAATTACCAATGAATTTTAAGGGACTCAATGGTCGTTCAGTTAACTTCTCAAATGCCTCACAGACAGTCCGTGTCTGCTGATCCATTAGTCACTGTTGACTAATGTAATATCCATCTTGGTGACACATTCTCTGGCAGTTTTAAAAGATGGTTGCATGGAAGTGAATTAGAGAGTCAGAAATCTATTAATGTCTTAGTAGAAATTTCATATCTTCTTTACATTCTTAAAACTAACAGCCCAGTTAGATGTTATTTGAGCCCTGACAATAAAGGACTTACCTTTCCTGATCAAAGTCGGGGCAAAGAGAAGCCTGTTTTATTGGTATTAACCTGTTTTTGATGTATCTGATGAAACATAAAAGGGAGGAAGAGAAAATACAAACTATCATCCTCACTTTCAGCCCCCCAAAGGCAAAAAACATACACAAAGCATATGTGCAGGGATTATAATACAGTATCCAGAGCCAGGGGAAGGACTTAACCCTGCGTGCCCTTAGGTTGTTTTAAGTTGAAGGTAGAAACATCCTCTCCCTCGGCACCAGCTTCTTCCCCTCCACCACCTGCATTCTTCAGTTATCTGAGGTTCATATCCTCTTCATTTCTTTTGTGCTCAGAAATTTCTTACAGGCTGTGGACCCTCCTGCTCAGGGTGTGTCTTTAGCTGACCAAGATATATGCTTTTTCTCATTCACAAGTTTCTTTAAAATCCTGTTTCTTCTATGGAGCTTCTAGTGACAAGTTGGTGCCTTTTTTGTTACAAACTTTTTTCATATCGCTTTCTAAAATTATATTATTTGTGGGCCCTCCCTCCTTCCTCCTCCCTAGAATAAAAGCCTCATGAGGGCAGGGATCTTATCAGTCTCATTCATAACTGCATTCCTATTACCCAGCGCAGTGACCAGTGCCAGGTACTACTGGCAGGTGCTCAGTAAATCTTTGAGTGAATCAGTGGGTGAATATCTTCCCCATAAATTCCTCAAGGACAGGGACCATGCCTGTTTTACTTACAGCTTAAGACAACACACACAGATTTTCAGTAAAGGATGGTCTATAGCCTCCTAAGAGCACTGCCTCACTGTCCCCTTCCACTTGAGAACTTTCTGTTGTTTACACAGAAGCCACACAGAACTTCCAGTGCTCTAAGTAATTTGGTCAGTAGAATAAACTTTCCTTTTTGCCAGAGACTTAAGCACAGTGGCTCAGAGGTTTGGCTATGGAAACAGACTGCCTGACTCAAATCTGGACCCCTCTCCTTACTCACTCAGTGACTCTGGCAGTTACTGATGCTTTATGTGCCTCAGTTTATTCATCTGTAAATTAAGGCAAACAGTAACATCTGTTTTATAGGATTATTTTGAAGATTAAATGAGTTACTATCAGTAATGTTTTAAGAACTATTCTAGGACATATGTACTCAAGAAATGTGGGTATGATCATGACGTGATGGTGGTGGGGGGGTCTAGCCAATAATATTGTAGGGCAAATATTTTGTATTGTGTTATTATCTGATCCTTCCATCTTATTAATATTTTTCTTCATCATTGCTTTCTCAAAATATAAGAATCAAGTCTTCTCCGAAATATTCCTGTCAGTAAAATATTCATATTAAGTAATTTTTTTAAAAAGATAGCTTATTAAGAAACACAATTTGATTCTTTGCATTAGTCATTTACAGTTATTATGCGAAGTTTATTTTCATGGGGGTACTGAGTAGATTTTTCTTCTCCAGAATCTATGTAAAATAAATTTCTTCTATTTAGAGCATTTCTATAATACCGTCCTTCATATTTGAATCTTTCTCACTTATTTTCTGGAGGAAAAGATTAATAATATATTATTTGTTACTATAAAGTCAGGGTAAACTAGCCAGCATGGAAGATTTTTCCTTGCAAGGTTATTTTCTTGAGTTTTTAAATATTATTTCACATAGAACTTAATTATGTTTCTGTGTGTCTTTTTGTTTCACAAGGTGAATCCATAAATGCCAGAGTCAAAGTGTTTCTGTCAAGAAGAATTATTTTTTTAGGTCAACCTTAAGAATGAGGGTGGGGGGTGCAAAAAGGAAAGCCTTCGATTATATTCCACACCCTCAATTGATGGCTTATAATAATCTTGACTCTGGGTATAGAGAGAAACTACAAGTAAATTGAAACATAATCAGTTTATTACCTAAATATGCCCTTTTTTGGTTTTTGTTGTTGCTAAAATATTAGTAATAAAAATACTATTCATAGTTTCCTAATAGTCTAAAATTATTCTTCTTTTTCTATTTGGTCCTCTGCACTTCTAATTTTCAAAGGCACTTTGGAAAAAAAATAAAAGAACCTTGGAAAGGATCTTAAAGGAATAGACAGCTTATAAGCAGAAGACAAGATGTCTCAGATTTTTCTCATTTGCTCCTTAATTGGGTATATAGATGATAGGTCTGTCCATGAAAGAACTTCTGCATAAATGAGTTGTCCTATTTTGGGTCCATTGGAGCTCTCTGGCCTCCCCAAGCCCAGGAAGTTGTAGGCGTGGGCAGTTAGGTTCTTTGTCGGTGATATCACTTAATTTTAATTCTCAACATACCAGTCCTTTTCTTACAGAAAGTTTCACTACAGGCTTGGTGAGATGAGTAATAAAGCGTTTCTTGGGTCATACGGATAACACTGGAAAATTACAGAAATAGAGTACTTAAAAAATACAAGGTACTTGGCTTGGGAGGAGTGGAGAATTGGATCAGAAACCTAGAGCAGATGGCATAAAACTAAATTATTTGAATAAAAGAATAAAGGGGAAAAAAGAAAATTGGTTAGTCTACACAGCCTAGGTTGACTTTTTTAATGGTCTGCCAGTGTTGTCTGTCATGATGACATTTAGTGGGAAAGATGTTGCTTGCAGAATATGACCTGGCCGTGTGGTATGGTAACAGTGGTCTCTGGTATTTAATCCTTACAGCCTGACTTGTAAGTGGCGTGAAGGTGGTAATTTGTCAGGAACCTTTCACAAATCAAATCTTTCTTCTGCTTTCTAGATTTTCACCTGATGGAAGATTAATTGTTTCATGTAGTGAGGATAAAACTATTAAAATTTGGGATACCACAAATAAGCAGTGTGTTAATAACTTCTCAGATTCTGTAGGGTAAGTACACTCTTATACATTTATGTGGGTTAGTTTGCTAAGATGTTTAATTATAACAATTTAAGTAAAGAAGTGAAAGTAGAAAAATTCAAATATTAGACCATCTTATTCTTTCCTCCTAGATTTGCAAATTTTGTGGATTTTAACCCTAATGGTACATGCATAGCTTCAGCAGGTTCTGATCAAACTGTGAAAATCTGGGATATAAGAGTGAACAAATTACTCCAGCATTATCAAGGTAACGATTTCCCTAACAAAAAAGAATCAATTATTGAATGGGCTTCTTTGGGAAGGGCCCATTCTCCTTTTTGGTGTGTTTTGGCCCTCTCGATGAGGGCCCTGGGCTGCCTTTGAACTAGCTAGAGAAGAGTGTAGTTGGCTCCCATCAACAGCAGGGGCTGCGAAGCTGCAGGGGAGAGGGAGTTAAAGGGACCTTAAAAATGACGTTAGGGCTAGAAGAAAAATAAGTTACTGTGAGATCTTCAAACTCTGATTCTCTGCATTGAGTGAGAAGTCAGGGAATGAAATTGACTCTGAGTTCTGAATCACAGGGAGGTATGTGAGCACAAATAGGTGTTATAACTGTACAGACAACTTCCTGCTGTGCCTATGTATTGAGGCTAAAAAAGAAGCGAATTGATTTTCTTGGTTTACATTGGATTTATATTAAATCCACATTATTATTTTATGTAAGTAGCTATCACTTATTCAGTATTTAACATGTAGCAGACGTTATGCTAAATCCTCACAATATTCCTAAGAAGTATCATTGTTACTGCTTTGTTTTAAAGATAAGGAAATTGAGGCTTAAAAAGAGAAAATAACTTGCTCAAGTAATTGACAGAACTGACTGAGGTCTTCCTGCTTACAAGTGCATAGAATAAACTTTTGATCACTGTGTTATACTGCCTCCTATTGGAAGTATGGTATCCAGAAACGAATTCTCCAACATGATGGCAGGACTGTGCCCTTCTTCAAATATATCTCCACATTCTTCACACCTTAATCCCAAGCCACTAATTGGTTATTAAATTAAATTTGGGGCCAGGTTATATACCTTATATAAGCTGATAGTAATCCACTGTTGGTTATATCGATAATATATACAAAGACTTTATAGTTATGTGATCAATAAAATTATCTTTCCATGACAAGGTCTTGTTTTTAGTTATTCTGTCTCACTAGCCGGAAGCTTAATGTTGTATGATGCCAACATACTTATTCGTTTTAATGAGCTATGTAGAATTTTGGTGTTGTGGAGATATTGCTGTAATTGATTCTTGTTTTCAACCCAATGTTGCTACTAAGGCAAAACGGATATCTTTAAAATTAAGGATTGTTCTCTGAACTTTTTATTTTCTCCAAATCAGTTCACAGTGGTGGAGTTAATTGTATATCATTCCATCCTTCGGGTAACTATCTCATCACTGCTTCTTCAGATGGTACGCTTAAGATTCTGGATCTCTTAGAAGGAAGGCTCATATATACACTTCAAGGACATACGGTACTAACACTAAAATTTTTGCTTTTTATATATAAAAATATTAAAAATATAAAATACTATATATATTTTAAAGTTTTGATCCATTTATTATATGCCTTTATTATTTTTCCAGACGTGGCACACACATTGCTGCTAATCACAGAAATTTTTTTTTATCTCCAAGCCTATGTTTTTATACTCTAGAAGCAACTCTTAGAAATATTATTTATTGTAATTCTTGCCAAAATCAATGCATATTTTTCAGTGGCCATTAAATGAATCCTCAACTGCTGTCTTTATCAGTTTGTTGTATAAATTGGCTGGTTGAATAGGGATGGGTAAGTGTATTACCTATTTCTGAGCTTTCCCCTTATGCAGAGAATCTCCCACTATCTCTGACACTCTCTGCCTCTCACGCCCCTCATTTACTGTTTTCACCAATCTGATTGGTGAATTTAGAAGGAGAAATTTGGCAAGCATATCCCAACACCTTCTTACTCTCCTGCTCTAGAGAGTGAGCCTGTCCTCACTGTTTTCCTCTAATATTTTTTGTGGGGAGACCTGCCCTTGTCTAGTGTTGCCTGTGACTTAGTAGTCCAACCTGACTCATTCTGGGCATCACGTCTAGAAAGCCCATTTGCCTTACAGATAAAAGCCACATTCTCTTTTTGAGAGAACAAGCACTTATCTGGAAGAAAGGCGATATTTTGGTTCTCATATGCCTTATTCCTATGTCTTATTTCTCAAATGATTTAGAACCAAGGGAGGAAGAGGGGTGCTATTTATTGAGCCAGTTCAAAGACACCCCCACTCATATGATGCATTAAAGAGAAATTTTTGTTTAAATATATAAACTATTCTTCCCTTCTGGGTAAATACTCAAACTTCTCTGAATTTTTTAGTATACATCCTTTCTCTTTTTTTTTTTTTTTTTAGATGTGCTAGGTACTTCCTTTTAACCAAGTATAAGCTGTTTATATCTAGAAATAGAATGAGCTTTGCGGTCTAGAAGAAAAGGGATTCTTTCTACTTTCATATATCCTGCCTGGTTTCCTGCTTCGCTTTATCATTTATTCTGCAGAAGCATTAGGGTGAAGCAGAAATAGACACTAACCATCTTGGATATATGCATATCCATAGATTTAGGAAGAATAAATACAACCAATAAGTGGCCAAGGGTTGACATATCCATGAAAGAAGTACAAAATAATAGGGGAAAAAAGATAAACACAGTATTTTGGAAGAAAAACACTCTACACAAAGATAGAATTTTTCATAGTCTGGAGGTGAAGGTGTTTTTGAAACTACAATAACCTAGGTCTGTGGGATGATATACTTGGAAAAATACAAGATGTTTTTCCCCAAAACTTTTCTCGTGTAGATTAAGGACATACTGAAGACAAATAGAATATATTAATATTTTTGAGATGAGAAGTAATTACTTTTAACTAAAAAATTGACCTAGAGGCTGTGCTTTGTGTGCCTCTGCCGAGTCCAGTCCTGCCCAACTCTGCAGAAACTGTTCAACGTCAAGTTCTCATTGCCTCTCAGCTAGATAACTGGCCTCCAGC
>RJWJ010034222.1:0-17383 GCA_004363605.1 Indri indri | reverse complement strand
CGCATTAATGGATCCTGTTTGGGTTCTCAGGGCTGCCATGTACTACAGCTTCACAGGCTGTGCACCATTCAACTTCTGAGAACGTCATTAGCCTACATGAATGATGCTCCCTGGACTTGTGCATTGTGGCAGTCCTGTTGGCTTTATCAGCTGGCTGATAAAGACCAATATGGGGCTAATGTTCCTCTCCTGGACAATGCATGAGCCCCAATGATGGGCCATCCAGGGGGCGGTCAACAATTTTAACAGCAACTTGCCAATGCTTTTGGAAATTAACTTCGAGTAATTAAAAGATAATTACAAATAACATCCTTGAGGGCAGGAGCCATATCTTATTCACTTAGTATCCTGAGTCTTGCAATATGTTTGGCATATGATAAATGTTCATAAAATGTTTGTTGAATATTAAGAATGGATGGATACTGAATGAATGAGTGGTGGAGACTCACTGGGGAGCTCCTGGGGAGGACTGAGTGGTAGTGGTTGCAAAGAGCACATTTAGTTCAACAGGGGCAACTGCACACTCTGCCCATCCTTTTCCATGATTCCGATTATGGGAGGCCTCCTGTGAAGGCTTTTGTGAAGTGCCATTAATATGCCATAGATATGTCATGAACTCAGCAAGGGTTTCTTCAGGATTTGTGATATGCCTCAATCAGTGCTAGGTGCTGTGTGCCTGTGCGGTGGCAGTGGGGCCAGCAAACAGAGCATAGGTCATGGTCCTTGTCATCAAGGATCTCAGATGGATTAGTCACATATAAGTTCATGAAGAAATGAAAACAATGCTATCAGGTGATATGAACCCAAATACCATTGAATAGCAAAGATGGTAAGTGTTATAGGAGTTCAGGGCAGAAAGCACAGGATTAGGATTTCTGCTCTACCACTTGTATGCTCATGAGAAATTTACTTACCTGTCCATGTCCCAGTTTGTTAAGGTAATCATGCCTACCACACGAGCTCCTTAAATAGAAGATTAAAACAGATAATGCATTTAAAGTACATAGCACAGTGCCTGGCACATGGTAGTTTTCAGAATTTTGGTTCCTGTATAAGGATTTTTCAGTCACAATTGCAGAATCCTAGCTGATGCCAACTTTTAAAAAAATGGAGGAGGGGAACTTATTGATTTTTATAACTCCAAAGTGCAACAATAAGAAGACAGTAGGCTTCAGACATAGCAGGATCCAGGAGCTCAATGGATGTCACCGGGGCTCTGCCTCTATTGCCATTTCTCATACAAGCTTTCTCTAGGGGTAAGAATAGCCGCCGCTGGGTCCAGCTTAGCCCCAGAAGGAGCCCCTCCTCCCAGAAATTGGGGGGAAAAGGAGTCTCAGGGAGGACTCTGGTCCGAGTCAACTCATGCAACTCTCTCTTACTCAATCACGGTGGCCAGAGGAATTAGACGATCTGACTGGCAAGGCTTGAATTATGTTCTCACTCCTGTGCTGATGGGGTTGGAGGAAGGGTTAGCTCCGCCTAAACCACATGGAAGGAGTTTCTGAGTAGGAATAGGCTACCTATTTTTTCTGTATATGCAGAAGAAATGAATAAAAGAGCTGCTTGTTTCTGCGGGGAAAAATGGGAGAGCTCGTATTTCTTTAGGGAAACTATATATATACATATGGTTTTTATATATATGTATGTCTTAACATGCAAACTGTGTGTGTGTGTGTGCGCGCGCACAGATTCCGTAGGCAGCTGGACTCAGAAACGTACCATCCCAGCCTGGGAGAGTGAGCCGGGACTTGCGACCCCTGGCGAGCAGGCGGGGCGCTACAGTCCCCGCTAAGCCAGAAAGCGCACTGGGACAGGGTCAGCAGAGACTTGCGGGAAGGTCAGAGCCGAGCCTTGGTTTAAGGAAACAGAGTGGCACGCAAAGGAGGGGAGGCCGTACAGAGCTCCGTCTTGCTGACCTGGCGCCCTCTGAGCCCCAGAGCCCGTTTCGGGAGAGGCCGCTCTGGACCCGTGCCGGCGTGGGAACATCCTGGCGCCCAGGGACAGGTGGCCGTGGACACCCAGCCACTCGCGGTCAGAGCAACCCCGGCGGCCGGCCGTGACCGCCCAGAGACAACGTTCTGTTCCATCTTCTGCCTTGGAAATAAAAGGGTGGGGGATGTTTACTTAACATCCTGCAACTGTGGCCTTGAGTAACCAAGCATTTAATGTCAGAGAGCGAGAGAGAGGGAAGGGGAAGGGCGGGTTGGAAATCGTCAGGATTGTCATTTTAAATCATTTGCCATGCGTGAGTTCGTCCGGTGCACGACATTTTCTAAACTCTGTTAAGGACACAGGAGTTAACAGAGCAGGCCCCAGAGTTGGACTGGCACATACCAAGCAAGGTACTTAGCCTTTCTGTGCCTCAGTTTCCTCCTCTGTAAAACGCGGCACAGTAGTCGTGAGAATCAGATTTTTATTTTTAAGAAATGATGTTAAAGTACTCAACAGCGCCTGGAATGTAGAAACTATTATTGTTATTGACTTTATGGTGCTGTAGTCAGGAATTGCCATCATCATGGTCTCTACCGCCTCTGAATTTATACCAAATCCAATACAGAAACACATTTTGGAGTTTCTCTTTGTAAAAATACCTCCTGGGCTGAAATAGACACATAGAAAACAGATACTGTGATGGGCTGAATTCCAAGATGGCCCCCAAGATTCCCCCCTCCCCACGCCCTACACACGCACTACACATCTCCTATAATCCCTTCCTTTCAAACGTGGGCCAGACCTGTGGGTAGGATGAGATGTCACTACGTGATTAGGTTACCATACTCTGCAAAGGTGAGGGGATTTTGCTGCACAGTCGACTTGGAGTTAATCAAAGGAGAGTGTTCTGGTTGGGCCTGGCTTAGCCAGGTGAGAAGAACTGGGTCTTTCCTAGGGTTAGGAAAGACTCCCCTGCTGGTCTTGAACACACAAACAGCCATGTTATGAACTGCCTATGGAGTGGCAGCCTTTAGGATCTGAAGGCCCCAATCCTACAACCTCAAGGAACTGAACCCTGCCAACAACCTGGATGAGCTCAGAAGAGGATCTCCAGCCTCAGCTAAGAACACAGCCAGGATGACATTGTGTTCAGCCTTGATTGCAATCTTGCGAGACCCTCTCTGAGCAAAGGACCCAGCAAAGCTGTGCCCAGACTCCTACCCACAGAGACTGTGGATAGATGTGTGCTGTTTTAGGCCAATAAGTTTGTGGTAATTTATTACACACAATAGAAAATAATATACATTATATTTCTACTTAAAAACTTGCTGAATTCTGTTTAAGGATGTGTGTGTGTAGGTGAGAGTGAGAGAGAGAGAGGAAATATAATTAAAAACATGGCCTCATTATTTTTGGGTTGTAATTGAGAACATGGAGTATTGTTCCTTTAACAAGTATTTATTAAGCATTTACTTACTATGTGGAAGGAGATGGTAAACTGAGAATTTAATTAGAATCAAAAACCAAAACTGGAAACTTATTACTGATACTACCTAAGAAAATTAAAGGGAAAATGTTTAAAATTAAAATATAAGGTCTCCTTAAACCATTCTTACCACAGTTTATACTTGCCAAGGATAAAGGTTTCTTTGAGATAGGGAGTGAATAACAATAATAGTAATCATAATGGTAATAGTTAACTTACTAAGTGTTGAGTATGTGCTAAGCACTTTAAGTGCCTCTTCTCATTCAATCCTCATAACAGCACCAAGAGGGTTGGAAGTTGGGACCGTTACTATTCTCATGTTGTAGCAGAATAGACAGAGGACCGGAAAGGAAAAATGATTTAGCCAAGGACTCACACAGCTGGTAGAAAGCAGAGTCAGAATTTTAATCCAGCTCTGTCTGGCAAATTCCATGCATACATTTGTTGAACACCTACCATGTTTAAGATCCTGTGCTAGATATTGTGGGGGAATCAGAGAAGAATCAGATGTGGGATGTCACCTCTTGGGGCTCCCAGTCTAGCAAGAGAGATAAGCACACAAATAACTAATACACCATGGAGTAAAATAAATGCTGTTCAACAGACGCCAAGAGTGTAGGCATTTAGAGGAGACCAGAGTCTCACTCACTGTTGTGGGGGCACCATAAAGGGAGTCAGGAATGGTTTCATGAAGCAGATGGGATCTGAGATGGGCTTTGGCCAGTGGATAGGACATGAGCAGGCAGTGATCGGGGACACAGAGGCCATTGAGGCAGAGGCAATAGCACAGGTAAATGCATGGCAGAAGATCCAGGCAGGGCATATTCAGGGAGCAATGTGCAGGTGAACCAACATCTAAGCAGGACTTAGAGGTGCCTACTAACCAGCCAACACTCTGTAAGTCACTGTGCTATGGGGGAGGGAGAAGTTCAACAAGTGTAAGACCTTAGGTCCTGCCCATGAAAAAGGCAAAATGGTGCATGGGGGAGGAGAACAGGGGTTATCTCAGACAGACCTGAGTTAATATCCTGGGTCCACTATTTAGTTGCGAGCCATGCATCCTTGGACAATAACTACTCCTAAAGCTGGCTTCCCCCTATGTAAAATGGGAGTATGATATTGTTGGAAGTATTGAATCAGTGTGTTGTAAAATGTCTAGCACAAAGCAGAAGAGGGAAAGCAAATAAATTTTCATTTCATGAGCCAACCTGGACATGGCTACATGAAGCCCTGGGTTAAGAGGGCTTAGGCTTTGCCATGATCAATTAGTGCTATCTGCTCAGAGCGAGGGGTGGACCATGGTGTCACCTCTGCCACATATTTGGCAACTGGAATAGGAACTTAAAAAGTCCCTCTCCCTCCCTCCCTCCCTTCCTTCCTTCCTTCCTTCCTTCCTCCCTTCCTTCCCTCCTTCCTTCCCAAGAAGTGCTGAGTTATTAAGTTATCACTAAGTTGTTGTGAAGACAACACTAACACACACTACACTTAGTGTGCAGACCACCCAGCACAGCCCCTGTGATTGTATTTAACATGTGGGCAGACTGTATGCTAGGGCAGAAATTAGAGAAGACCAGCAGTAGGGCAGACCAGAAAGTCTGAGATGACTTCGTGGAGATGGGGCCTGAAGAATTGGAAAGTGGAGGTGGACCCAGGAGGGGAGAACCACAAGTCCAAAGGTCCAGAGGCAGGCCCATCTTTGGTGGATAAGGGAGGCACCAGGGAATGGGTCTCACTGAGGGCAGCATGGTCCCAAAGGGGTAGTAGGAGGTGACACTGGAGGAGTAGGGTGGCCCCTTCAGAGAGCCTTGAAATCATGCAGAGGTTCCACCTTGACAAGCAACAGGGACATGAGTGAGGAGAGTCCCTGTATTAGGTCAGGTTGCCTAGGTCTGTGCCACCCACACACTGGTGGCTTAAGCAACAGAAATTTATTTTCTCACAGTTTGGGAGACTAAAAGTATAAGATCAAGGTGCCAGCAGGGTTGGCGTGTGGTGGGGCCTGTTCTTTCAGATGGCCTTTCTTCAGTATGTGCTCAGAACTCAAGAGAGTTCTCTGATGTCTCTTTCTCTTTTCATAAGGACAGCAGTCCTGTCAGATTAGGGCCCCAACCTTATGATTACCTCCCTAAGGATCCTACTGTCTTCAAATACAGTCACATTGGGGGTTAGGACCTCAACATACAAAATTTGGAGGAACACAATTCAGCCCGTAACAGTCATATAGACTCTTCTTTCCTTTTTGGAAGAAATTGTACTCTTTTTTAAATGGAAATATAGCTCAAATATGGCCTACCTAGGCAGAACATAGTACAAACACAAACACTGCAGGTATACTAAATAGATTTGGTCAAATTTTGTCATTTCTGGAATAGACTGAAATAGCTCTCTTTGTAAAAAGATTTATATCATGCATTACATTTATTTGATGAGAAATATTATAGAAATTAAATGTGTATATAAAAGGGTTCTAAGACCAGGCAGCAATGTGGTTATGCTATAGTGTGGGAGAAAGGAAGGTAAAAAATTATTTAAAGGGGAAAAACAATCAAAACTGGACTAAAATATACCAAAATAGTAACAGTGAGTTTTCTCTGAGCAATAAAATTATATGTACTTTCTTCTTCATACTTTTTCTACACTTTTCAGGTTTGCTTTTCTATAGTGTATTTTTTAACTTTTTTCTTCAAAAAAAAATTTCAGATTTGAAAAAATTTAGTAGCAAGACTTCCTATGTACCCTTCACCCAGCATCCCCAAATGTTGACATCTTACATAACCATACAACAATTATCAAAATCGGGAAACTAACATTGACACAATCCTGGTTTACAGATGACCATCTTCTTGTATCTTCACACAGACAACAGGAGAGCACCACCTTTAATCTCTTTCTCTTCTTATCCTATCATGGGGTTCTACCCTCATGGCCTCATATAAATCTAATTATCCCCCAAAGGCCCCACCTCCTAATACCATCCCATTGGGCATTAGGGCTTCAACATATGAATTTTAGGAGAATAAAAATATGTATTCCACAATAATAATTAATTCGAATTCTACTGTAGGAGCTGTCCTTTCTCTGTCATTAATTTCTTTATTCAGTTATTTATATCAGTATGAACTAATCAATATGTTATTTTATCCTGTAAATTATAATCCAGTATTGTGATTATTTACTCAGTTGCTCAAATTGACCAGATTTGGCCATTGGGAACTCCTTTTAGTTGGCTTCTGTGTCCTTTCAACATGCCCCATCATTTTTTAGACTACTTCTTACTTTCCGGCATCACAATTTTGTCCCAGTCCTGGAAACACCTATTACTCTAAGCAGCACAGGTTTCTTTTACTGGAAAATGGTATTAGAAACCAACATCTAGCTGGAGAGGAGGCAAGATGGCAGACAAGAAACACCTCCAGCCAGAGCAAGGATGAGAAATTTTAGATGAAAGAGAAAAAAACAAACAGGCAGACAAACATAGATCAGATGAGGGTCAGAATGAAGCTTGCCTGAACCTACAGGAGGCTCCACAGGAAGAGGTTGTGGAGCAGAACTGGAAGGAGAAAGGCATCGGCAGGGATTAAACCCCCAAGAGGCTTGGAGACCAGTGAAAAGGGTAGGTGGAGCTGTTAAAATTCTACTCCCTTGCATCTTGGACTGCTGGTGGGCTCCTGAGCTGCTGGAGAGACCTGCAGACACCAGCCCAGAGACTGCTACTGCAAGGGAGTGGAGAGCCTCTTGTGGACAGGGCACCAGGCTCCCAGCTCCCTTGGGGCACCCTCCTACCTCACAGACCCAAACAGGTTGGCAGGCGCCATATTGCTTCATTCTCCCGTTCCCTTCCTCTACCCGCAGCTGCTGAGAGAGACAATTTAGCTACCACATGGAGGCATTCACAGGAAATGGCACCTTCCTTTTGAGTCCTTGCAGTGGACTGAAGGGTGCTCAGACTGTGAGCTCCCTATCTGCCAGCCCTTCCTGGTGCTGCTTGCCTGGTGACTCCAGCAGAGCAGGGCAAAACCTGAGGTGGAGAGACATTGACCCAGCTTGGGCGCCCCATGGGTGACTTGGGGCCAGCATTCTTCTCTCTGGCATGATCACGGATTGATCTGCAGGGACCAGGGGACAGGCCTGCCCAATTCATTCTATGAAGCCAACATCACCTTGATACCAAAACCAGGAAAGGACTTAACAAAAAAAAGAAAACTGCAGACCAATATCCCTTATGAATATAGATGCAAAAATTCTCAGTAAAATCCTAGCAAACTGAATTCAGATGCTTTTCAAAAAAATAATCCATCATGCCTAAGGGGGCTTCATCCCAGAGATGCAGGGATGGTTCAACATATGCAAATCTATAAATGTAATTCACCACATAAATAGAAGTAAAAACAAAGACCATATGACCCTCCCAATAGATGCAGAAAAAGCATTTGACAAAATTCAGCACTCTTTTATGATAAGAATGCTTAACAAAATAGGCATAGATGGGACTTGCCTAAAAATGATAAAAGCCATATACGACAATCCCACAGCCAACGTCACGCTGAACAGGGAAAAACTGAAAGCATTCCTGCTTGAACTGGAACCAGGCAAGTTTGCCCTCTATCACCATTTCTATTCAACATAGTGCTCGAAGTCCTAGCCAGAGCAATCCAACAAGAGAAGGAAATCAAGGGCATCCAAATGGGGGCAGAAGATGTCAAACTATTACTGTTTGCTGATGATATGGTCTTATATCTAGAAAACCCCAAAGATTCTGCTATGAGCCTACTGGAATTGATAAACAAATTCAGCAATGTCTCAGGTTACAAAATCAATGTACACAAATCAATAGCATTCCTATACACCAACAACAGTCAAACTGAGAACCAAATCAAAGACTCAATACCCTTCACAATAGCAACAAAGAAAATAAAATATCTAGGAATATACTTAACTAAGGAGGTGAAAGACCTCTACAGGGAGAATTACAAAACACTGAGGGAGGAAATAGCAAAGGATGTAAACGGGTGGAAAACCACACCATGCCCATGAATCAGCAGAATCAACATTGTATAGGCAATATAATCTATACAAATGTCTATACTACCCAAAGTGATCTACAGAGTCAATGCAATCCCTATTAAAATACCAATATCATTCTTTGCAGATCTAGAAAAAATAATTCTATGCTTCATATGGAACCAGAGAAGACCTCATATAGCAAAAGTAATCATAAGCAAAAAGAACAAACTGGAAGGCATCAATTTACCAGACTTCAAGCTATACTACAAGGCTGTAGTAACTAAAACAGCATGGTACTGGCACAAGAAGAGAGGCATAGACCAATGGAACAGAACTGAGAACCCAGATATAAAACCGTCCTCATACAGTCATCTAATCTTTGACAAAGCAGACAAAAACATACACTGAGGAAAAGAATGCTTATTCAATAAATGGTGCTGGGAAAATTGGATAGCCACATGCAGAAGAGTGAAACAGGATCTGTACTTCTCACCTCTCACAAAAATCAACTCACAGTGGATAACAGACTTAAACCTAAGGCATGAAACTATCAGAATTCTAGAAGAAAATGTTGGAAAAACTCTTATAGACATTGGCCTAGGGAAAGAATTTATGAAGAAGACCCCAAAGGCAACCATAGCAACAACAAAAATAAATAAATGGGACCTGATCAAATTAAAAAGCTTCTGCCCAGCCAAGGAAACTATCACGAGAGCAAACAGACAACTTACAGAATCAGAGAAAATATTCGCATTCTACACATCTGATAAGGGCTGATAACTACAATCTATATAGAACTCATGAAAATCAGCAAGAAAAAATCAAACGACCCTATTAAAAGTGGGCAAAGGACATGAACACAAACTTTTCAAAAGATGACAGACTAATAGCCAACAAACATATGAAAAAATGCTCAACATCTCTAATCATCAGGGAAATGCAAGTCAAAACCATAATGAGATATCACTTGACCCCAGTAAGAATGGCTTTTATCAAAAAGTCCCCAAACAATAAATGTTGGCATGGATGCAGTGACATAGGAACACTCATACACTGCTGGTGGGAGTGCAAACTAGTACAACCTCTATGGAAAGTAATATGGAGATACCTCAAAGAGCTACAAGTAGAACTACCGTTTGATCCAGCAATGCCATTACTGGGCATCTACCCAAAGGAAAAAAAGATATTCTATAAAAAAAGACATCTGCATTAGAATGTTTATAGCAACACAATTCACAATTGCAAAGATGTGGAAACAACCCAAGTGCCCATCAATACATGAGTGGATTAATAAAATGTGGTCTATGTACACCATGGAGTACTACTCAGCCACAAAAAACAGTGGTGATCTAGCACTTCTTGTATTATCCTGGACAGAGCTGGAGCCCATTATACTAAGTGAAGTATCACAAGAATGGAAAAACAAGTACCATATGTACTCACCATCAAATTGGTTGGTATTAATTGATCAAGACTTAAGAGCAGATATAGTAGTGCCATTTATCAGGTGTTGGGCAGGTGGGAGGGGGGAGGAGGGGATGGGTATACTCACACATAATGGATGCGGTGCGCACGGTCTGGGGGATGGACACGCTTGAAGCTCTGACTTGGGTGGGGCAAAGGCAATATATGTAACCTAAACATTTGTATCCCCGTGATATGCTGAAATTTTTTAAAAAAGAATTTTTTCAGAAAATAAATAAGAAACCAACATCAAGGTATTAGCTGTGTTCATTGCTACTGAGGTGTCATTGTGTCTAGGCTTCAGCACAGTTAGGAAAAATTGTATGTGTGTGAGATACATATATACACATATATTTATATGTGCATGTTAATAATGATGTCTCCAATCAATTTCAGGGTTCATTTTAGCATTCTCTCTTTTCTTATTTGTAATATCTTTCTCTGACAGTGAGAAACCTGGCTTTCCTTATCTATAATATATTTACTTATTTGTTCAATCTTAGTAGTTTCAGAATTACTAACTCATACCCCTTTGAAAAATAAATTTACTAACTAGAGTACAATATTGTGTATTGTTCTTTCTTATCTGTAGCCTTAAAGTACATAGTCAAAATTCTGTTTTCCTAAGTTACTTATGTTAGTTTTTTTTTTCTTTCCCACCTTTCAGTGTGGTTATATTATTCAGATGTAATAAAGTTAGTTTCATTTGTTATTGTTAGTATCCCATTGTAGATTCCTCCACATCCTAGTTGGTTTGAATTATTTATTCTAAAAGTCAGAGCTATAAGGAAGGGGTCTGTTTTCATCGACTTTTGTTCTTAGTTTTCAAATTTCTGATTCGTGGTAGTTTTTCATATCCCCAAATGCTGGTTTGAGGCAGTTTAAATCAGTTTGGAGTGGTGTCTTACAGTTTTCTTCTGCCTCATGGTTGTTTTTCAACCATGTGTCATTTTTATTGATTGATGCATGTTTAGTTTTATGATTTTTATAACTACTCTGTATGGATTTAATTATTTTTCCCTTGTTGATTATAGTGGTCTTGGAGTAGTTTACCAGATCCCTAGTTCAATGGAGCCTTTTCCTGCCAGTATAGCAAAGCCCAGGTTTTCAGTGAATTCTTTTTGGTGGAGAGGAGGGGTTATACGCCCTCTGATTTGGGGGGTTCTCTTTCGTCTTATAGGATCTTCAATGGTGCCCTTTTGCTTCTCACCCCTCAACTTTCAGGAGATGCCTCTCCCTTGCATTCTACGAAGACAACGGCTGCCCATGTCCACATCTCCCAATGTTGCCTCCTAAAACAGCGGAGAACAAAAAGCAAAAATAAAGCTGCATGGAAACCACTCTCTCAGCATAACTTGAAGGCAGGGAAGGCCTAAACTCCAAAATAGCTGTAAGAAAAAACAGAAGAAAAATCCCAGTGAGCGATCTTGCCCATCCTGCCTCACCACGGGCTTTCCTGTGATCAAGGGCAGGTCTGGGAATCTCAGGGGCAGAAGGTGCGGGATCTAGCTGCTAAGAATGTTAAATGAAAACCAATAGAGAGTGTCCTGCTAGGTCAGAGCATGACACCAGAGCATATCTGCTGGTGCAGAAAGAGGGCAAAAAGGGAGAGAGAGGCACCCTTTGGCTGGTGGGTGCTCCCACAAGCCAGAAGAGAACCAAGAAAATCAGACATACCTTACTGAAGATTCTTTAGCAAATGGAAGACTCCATATATTTATGATGGATTGATTTTCTCACTATTCAGCAATGGGACTCCCCCTCCAATTTCTTTTTCCACCTCCCTCTTGCCCTCCCCCACCATCAAGCAGCACCCAGACTTCTTGCATTTTCCTTGGGAAGAGGTGAGACTACAGAAGGCTGCGGTGCAGGATGAGGAGGAGTCCCTTACTGGCTTTTGAGTTCAAAAAGCTAGTTATTTGGATCTTTCTTCAGAGAATGGAATCCACTTACGATGAGAAAACATGATGAGTAAGAGCAAGATTCCCTCCTCCCTCCCACATCCTCCACCACCTCCCCCATCCCAACCCTAACTCAAAACATATTTTTTTTCCAGGATGGGAGGAGGGAGAGAGTCAGAGAGAAAATTATGAAAGCTGGGGCATCACTGGGTCCTAGGAAAGGAATTCCACACCTTCTTTCTTGATCCACTCTCAGGAGTCCAGAGGGGTGTGGTCCTAGGACACCTGGAACCATTTCCTAGGTACGGCTGCCTCTGGACTAGAGGTAAGACCCCAGACAAGAAATGGTCACATGCATGTCTAGATTTGTGATCTCAGAGCTTCCCCATGCCCCAGCATGGGTCAGGAACAGTGGGCACTGTGAATGCTGTACACAGAAGTCACGACGGAGCTGCCCTCCCTGAAGAGCTTGAGCAGAGAGGGATGATGAATGTCACCCAGGCAAACACAGTGTTAGAGGTTTACAAGGAAAGGCAGAACAGTGGCTCAAACTGACTGAGGACCAGACATCCCAGTGCCTGCACAGCTGGACAGCACCAAGGGCAAGATGCCCCCTCTGTGGAAACCCTCGGGACTCAGACTGTCATCCAAGAGAAGGGGTAAAGAAATGACTATGATGACATCTCTCCCTCCTGGCTGAATGGACTAGAGTCTGAAGGGAGGAGATCCAGGCCCTTCTGACTTCTCTGACCTTAGCCTCAACAGTAGGATTTTCAGAACATGGCTCTGGAGCACAGCTCAGGGAGCCCAGGTGGGTAGGGGCAGGACCAGGCGAAATGCACTCCCTGTGAAAAGCAGCGCTTATTTGTGCAGCAGCATCTGAGCAGGAAAGGAGAGGACGGAGAAGGGGGTCCCACGACTCCTGGGATTCTCAGCCTGATGAGCTGTTATCAGATGGGCTGAGATGACAATAGACATGATTACAGCTCTTCTTCTTTCCTCTTTGAGAAAGAGCCCAATTGCCAACCCCCTTTCTTTTTTGATTGCCCAGCAGCTAGATTCCTCCATTTTACTGGAGGAGGGACAAAGGACAAAGAGAAAAGCAGAGACAAATGGAGAAAGAGACGGAGGTGGAAGATCTCTGGGAGTGGGGCTCTTTCCTTTTTGGCCAGCTGGTTTCCAGGGGGTCCTCTGACTCTGAAGCAGACCAGCCTGCCCACATCCCTGGTAACGTGAACATACAATCACCCTGACACCAACCAGAACTGGTCCTTAGCTTTCCCTGGAACAGAGCAACCGGAACTGTTTGCTCCACATGGGGTGCAGATCACATTGTAATACCATGCCTTTGTTCACGTGCCTGCCTTTCCTACCCCAAGGGCTATCTTTTTCTACCTTTGTCTTTTTTTTTTTTTGGTAGGGCCAAGCTCCTCCTAAGTGGACAGGAAGTACCATGTGAATGAATCACTTAACAAATGCCTATCCAACCTCTGAGACACGTCACCTTCCTTACCACATCAGAACTCACTTGGTGAATGACTCAATACAACTACTACCAGAAAAAGTAAGAAAACATGCCCTGCTCCAAAAAGTGAACACAGAAGGATAGGAAGAAAGTAATACCCAATGCCATTAGACAGTAATTGTCCCATTTCAAGAGTACTATGACAGTACAATCTCTTTGCTAAGCTCCATGACAGAACTTCAGTGATATGGTCTAAATGCTTGTGTCCTCCCAAAATTTATATGTTGAAGTCCTAACCTCTAAAATAATGGCATGAAGAGGAGGGACCTTTGGACAGAGATCAGGTCATGAGGGTGGAGCCCTCATGAATGGGATTGGTGCCCTTATGAAAGACATCTCAGAGAGCTAGCTTGACATTTCCACCATGTGAGGACAGGGGGAGAAGGCACTCTTTATGACCCAGAAAATGGGCCCTCACTAGACACTGAATTTGCCAGTGCCTTGATCTTGGATTTCTCAGTTTCCAGAATTGTGACAAATAAATTCCTGTCATCCAAAGCCACTGAGTTTATGGTATTATTATAGCACCCTGAATGGACTAAGACATTCAGTGTTTAAAAACCTTGCTTTGGCTTCTCCCTCAAGGAATGACAACTACTGAAAGAATGGTAATATAGTGGCCCTAGCACCTTGGGATTTAAGTGTTATCTGTAGACCAGCAGCATTGGCCTCACCTGGGAGCTTGTTGGCAATGCAGAATCTCAGGCCCCACCCCAGACCTGCTGAACCAGACTCTGCATTTAACAAGAGGCCCAATGATCCAAATGCACATTCCGCGTTAGAGTCAAGGCCTTAGATTACAATGTGGTGGGGAGGGAAGAGCCTTGAGAGAGGGTCAGAGTGAGAAGACTCATAAGGAGATTAGAGTACCTTGGGTGGCAGGCATTCATTGTATCTATTTATTTTTTTAACTACTTATTATTTAAGAGTCAATGAAAGAGAAAACCAGAGACCTAGAGTGCAGTACGTGACATCTGGTGCCAAAACCAGCCTGCCTGATCCCAGAGTGTGGCCCACTTGAGATTTTTAGCATGCAAATATCCACAGGTGACCTGAAAGGCCAGCAGGACTTACTCACCTGTCACTTCCCCCACCATATCCTTGACTACTATCAGCTGTCCCTAGGAGGCTTTTCTGACAACTGTACCCTCTACCACCACCACCCCTCCTCAGGAGGCATCGACCATTTCCTACTTTATTCCCAGCACAAAGTAAGCACTCAATAATTGTGTACCAAATAATGAAAGTATTGTGCTAGCAGGCTTGGATCAATTAGTGATTGTAATTGAAGTTGAGTGTAATTAATTATATAATTTGGGGCTGTTCAAGTTTAATTCCACCAAAATTTATATCATGAAAACAGGGCATGAGGAAGGATAACAAACAAAAGGAAAGGAGCTATGAGTAATGCTTTCATACAGTAGACACAAATTTGAGCTGGATCCCTTGCTGCCTTAGTCAGCTCAGGCTGCTATAACCAAAATACCATAGCCTGAATGGCTGGGAACAACCTACCTTTATTTCTCACAGTTCTGGAGGCCGGGAAGTCCAAGATCGCAGTACCAGTAGATTCGATATTGGGGGAGGGCCCACTTCCTGGCCCACTTCCGCAGCAGCCTTCTCATTGTATCTCACAGGGCAGAGACAGAACCTGTCTCTCTTGTGTCTCTTCTTATAAGGGCACAAATTACATTCATCAGGGCTCCATTTTAATAACCCAATTACCTCTCAAAGACCCCACCTCCAAATACCATCACATTGGGGATTTAGATTTCAACATATGAATTAGGGGAGGACACAAACATTCAGTCCATAACACTTACCAACAATACAAAATTCACAGGGTTGCATAACTATCAAGTTCTAATCCTGAATCCCATTTGGATACAGAGTCCAAAATCAAGGATATCACTCCAGTACCAGGGTTATAAGGGAATAGTCACTCTCAACAGTGGATGCTGCTCAATTTGGAAACATTAATTTGGCTTGAACTCATTTCTCCTGCTCTAATGCTTTCCATTCTTCATGCCATCTGAATCTCTCCTCGACTCTCACGGACTCAGAGGGTGTTAGAGCTAAAAAAGGATCTTTGGGATCTTTAGACCAGTGTTTTTTAGCACAACCAGACCTAATACATTCTTTTTACAACAATGTTGGGTAATGTTCCCTTACCATACTAAAATGAAATAAATAAGAACTATACCTACCTACATAACTGCATAATTTTTGAAAGTCAGATTGATACAGGTTGCACTGGCCATTCAAATGCAGGCTCTGCCTTATTGTTGGTTATGTAGTTTCCCAAAATGGTGAATAATAATTCCTAAAGAAACAAATCATCCCTCAATTTTCATAATTGTATTCCTAGAAAATTCAATGGGTATTAAAACCATGCAAAAACAAACAAAATGCCTTGCCTTTACATGTAAAACAGAGTTAGGTTGTTGATTTAGTTCATTACAAACAGGATTTTCACTACATGTGAAAATGTACTACATGTATAAATTTTCACTACATGTATATCCTGTGGAGCATTTGGAAATTACACAGGTCACAGGAAAATTCTTGTTGAGTAAGGCTGTGTTGCCCATAGGAAGACATCTGGCATCTCTGACCAAACCCACTCAATGAGAGTAGCAATCCCCCAATCATTGTGATAACCAAAATTACCCCCACGCATTTCCAGAAAGTCCCTGGGACCCCCACTAAGAACCACTGATTTAACCCAATCTCCTTAATTTACAGGTGAGAAGTCAGAGGGCAGTGGGCAAGAGAGAAATTTGCCCTACGTGACCAGCCGGCCAGCACCCACAGGTCTGGGGACTCCCATCTGAGGGTCCTTCCCAGCTCCACGTGGCAGCTTCCCGAACTCTACACTGTGGGTGTCAGCACTCCTTTGGGTTTCAGTGAAAATAACTCAGCATGGCTCCCTGCACCCCAGAAAATCAAATTCCTAGCAAAAGAAAACACAGCCATACTGTGTCAGTGGAAAAGTCCTCTAAACAAGGGACTATCACTGCAATGCCTTTAAATTAATCTCCCCAAACAAACCCAAGATGTCTCCTCCCCATCAGCAGAAAGCTAGGAATGTTCTGGCATTGCGAAGAAGTTAACTAGACCATCCTCCTACCTTAATTTTTGAGATCCCTGAAACTATCCCAGGTCAAGAAAGACTCCCAGCTAAAGAGCAAAAACAGCAATTGAGCATCACATGCCGGCACTGTTCAATCAATAGCCATTGATAGGTGCGCTATGTTAAGGAGGATTCTGGGGCCAGATCCTAGCTGAAAGATCAACCTAAAAGGAGGCAGTGATCAATTTGTGGAGTTTGCATTGGCCATGGTAGGCGTGTCAGCACCACACCAGGTATTTGCCACGTCCGTTTTAAAACCCCAGACAAATCTGATCTACTTTCCTGGGACAAAAGCACATTCATTCTCCCAATGCCAATCTATTTCATTTCATTGGTTTCCATGTATAAAATTTGAAAGAAATGTCTCCTTCGTGATAGTTGACACAGTTCAATTTGTGTTCCATTGTGTACCTCTTTGCTACAAATGGTAACACTAGGGCCTTGTCTTAGAATTTCATTCACTCAGGACACACGGGTTGAGCATAATAAGCTAGATGCCAGGCATTGGTCATAGCAAAATTTAGCAAATCTATTGCATATAAGAATCACCATTTTTCAAGGTTCCTAATGTTTCATAAAACATTATTCACCACACAAAACTCAACATTAATACCCACTATTTTTCTATCTGAAATTAATATGCCCTTTGTTAAGGGATCATAATGGCACAGTGCATAACAATTGATTATAATTAATGTCTTGAATATTTATTGCTAGGACAGCTATATTTTGAGAAAAGTATCTTTAAACAAAATGGCTAAGTATTGGTTATCATTAAAGTTAATGAAATTAGATAACCTAGAAAAAGATATCCATACGACCACCAAATAATCATTCACAAAAACTGCATGTTTAATAAATACTTATTAGAAATACAAAGTTAAGTCAAATTTTCTTTTATGAATTGGTTTTAAAAATCTTTAAAAGGCAAGAAATAG
>RJWJ010034221.1:0-17402 GCA_004363605.1 Indri indri | reverse complement strand
AATAATAATAATAATAGAAAAAGTAACAGTAACAACAAGAAAAAGAAACAATAGCCACAAAAAACTGGAAACAACATAATGCTGTCAATAGGATACTTGTTAAATCAATTACCTCATAATCACACATTTAAAAACAGCAAAAAGAACAAGGTAGAGCTGTATGTGTTGACATAGAAACAGCTCCTAGATATTCTATTAAATGAAAAAAGCAAGGGGCAGCACAATGTGTACAAATCTTTAAAAATAAAAACTGCATGTATAAAAAAGTACACATATATATTGATATATAAATTTAAAATATTGCTAAAAGAATCCACAAGAAACTTAAGTAAGTTCCTTTGCAGAAAATGACTGGAAGACTTTTACTTTTCATGATATACTTTTGGTCCCATTTGAATTTGTTACTAAGGGCATATAATTATTATTATTATTATTATTATTTTTTTTTTTTTTGAGACAGAGTCTCACTCTGTTGCCCCGGGCTAGAGTGCCGTGGCGTTAGCCTAGCTCACAGCAACCTCAAACTCCTGGGCTCAAGCGATCCTCCTGCCTCAGCCTCCCGAGTAGCTGGGACTACAGGCATGCGCCACCATGCCCGGCTAATTTTTTATATATATATTTTTCAGTTGTCCAGCTAATTTCTTTCTATTTTCTTAGTAGAGATGGGGTCTTGCTCTTGCTCAGGCTGGCCTCAACCTCCTGAGCTCAAACGATCCACCTGCCTCGGCCTCCCAGAGTGCTAGGATTACAGGCGTGAGCCATCATGCCCGGCTATGTAATTATTTTTAAAAATGGAAAAAGTAAGTAAACAGGTTGCACAGTAATGTAAAGGCACTGAATGTTACTGAACTGTGCAATTAAAAATGGTTAAAATGGTAAATTTTAGCTTATGTGTACTTTTCCACAATAAGAAAGAAAATAAACATATATAAATTGATTTTAAATAAAAATAAATATCAAGGGGAGACTAAGAAGTTGCAGGAAGAGAGTGTCTGTGTGTGTGAGAAGCTCCGAGGTGGCAGTAGAAACAGGATCAACACCGTGTCTCATGACTCTCACTGAAGGCTCTCGCGTAGGAGGCCTACCTAGGCTTTTACCGGGGGTTCAGAAAGCAGCCAGGACATGCACATTTGTTTGAAATAAGTTGGGGAGGGGCCCCTGGTAATGTTTTATTTCTATTTGAGCTGTGATTAGACCCTGCACTGTTGTGTGAAATTAAAGAGCAGGAGGATTTATTGGGCAGTGCAACCCGTTTTCTACCTGACTAACTAAGGGTTTGACATGTACAAGATCCTGTATAAAATCTGGGCTGGATTCTTGGTGGATGAGAAACTGTTTCAGACTCATGACCTTAGGTATGCTCTCCTTATATTCCAGGGAACAGGAACCAGGGAATGACTTGTGTTGGTGCAAGTCACATGGATGGTAAGTGACTGAACTAGGATTGTAACTCGAGTCTCCAGGCAAATACTTAACTGTTTTCTTAAAAAAAACAAAAAACAACAACGACAAAAAAAAAAAAAGAAAAACGTTGACGGCAGCACTGTTCTAGTCATGGCTTCAGTATCTTCACTCAATTTCTCTTCCCGTTAATTGCCCAATTGCTCCTCAGAATTGGGGGTCTGGCGTTTGGTCATTATTCTTTTGATACATTGCAAGATTCTGGTTGCTAATACTGTTTCCAGAAGGTTTGTATTCCTATTTCGTATGTGAGATTAATCTATAGTTTTCTGTTTTTGTACTATTATACTTCGTTGATTCCATGAAGCATATTTTTTCACACTTTAGTATCTCTGAAATCAGGATGCAGCTGATGACTGCTATTGGCCAGGCCTAAGTCATGACAGCTATCGCCTGGTGGGTGTAAACTTGCCTGAAACTCTCCATTGACACCTCCTGGCAAGAGCAAGAGAGCTATGCATCAGAATTTGCCAATGGAATGTCAGCAGCTTGGAAAAAAAATCTCAGAGACAATAATGGATCTTTCTTTTGGAAAAGGTCATAGAACCAATGCTTTTTGGTGCAGAAGACAATATTATATGGAAAAACACTGACAGCAGCTTTGAATTAAAAAGTGATTCAGAAGAGTAAGACTCTGAATATGAAGATATTTTCTTTTTTATCAATGCAAAAAAATGATAGATAGTAAAAATCTTTTAAAATAAGCCTAAAGCAGTGCTTTAAGTAAATTTAAAAAAAATTTTAAGTGCTAAGAAAGTACTTTTGTAATGGTACATCAAATAATGTGAATTTTATAACCATTAGCATCTTACATTAGACAGAATATGTTAATTATATCAAGCTTTGACATTATACCATAAAATGTATTGAGAAAAGTCCCATTTTTTTTTTTCTAGGCCTTGACCATTTAAAATTGGAATTAAGTAAAGGTCAGCTAACACTCAGCCTTAAACCCATGTCACTCTGGGATTTTCCCAATGTAAGATTTTTAATGACCATTCCAAGATTTTCTATGCTATTTGTAGTTTCTTTATTCCAGGGCCCATTTTGGTAATTTGTGCTTTTACTACTAGGAAATCACCCATTTTCTTCAGGATTCCAATTTGTCGCCATGGGTTTCTCTTAGCATGCTTTGAATTTCTCCTCTATTTGTAGTTTTCTAGAACTCCTGTAGAATTCTTAATTTTATCTACTTTTGCCCAGTGTTTTTTCTTAATCAGCCTAGATCTTCTTCAATTTTTGTGAAGCTTATATTTATTTGTACTTCTTACTTCTTTTCTATTATATTAATTTTAGCTTTTATCTTTATTAATCCCTTTTTCCTAATTTTTTTTTGAGACAGGGTCTTGCTCTGTCTCCTGGGCTAGAGTGTAGTGGTGTTATCATAGCTCACAGCAACTTCAAACTCCAGGGCTCAAGTGATCTTCCTGCCTCATCCTCCCCAGTAGCTGGGACTACAGGCATTTGCCACTATGCCCAGCTAATTTTTTCTATTTTTAGTAGAGACAGGGTCTCACTCTTGCTCAGGCTGGTCTCGAACTACTGAGCTCAAACGATCCTCCCACCTTGGCCTCCCAGAGTGCTAGGATTACAGGTGGGAGCCACCGTGCCCAGCCAGGTTTTGGTTGTCTTTACAGTATTTGTTTTCAATGTGTTGGACTGAGATCAGAGAATGTGGTTTTTAGAATCTTTTAAGGTTTTCTTCATGGTCAAATATGACTGACTTTTGTAAATATTCTGTGGGTACCAAAACAGGTGGTGGTGTTGTTTGTTTGAAGGATGTTAGATCCTATGCATAGATATGACATCAAGTTTATTAATTGTATTATTCAATTCCTATATCATCCCACATTTGTTATATATCTGACTTGTCCAATTCTGAAATAAAAGTATTTAAGTCTTCCAATATAATTGTGTTCTATATGTCTTCTTTTATTTCTTACAGCTTTTGCCTTATATATTCAGCTGTTAGGTTGTTTGGTATCAACATTTAAACATTCTCAGTCTTTGATTTTCTGTGTATATTTTGTTTATATAATATGTCTATATCTGTCTTTATATTGGTCTATTTACTCTAAGTTTTGTTGCTCACTGCCATTTCATCCTTTCTTTATCATCCTGCAGTCTCTGTTATGGTTAAGCTGTTGTTTGGCTAGAGTCTCTTCTTAAGTATTTTCTTTAGGTAGGAAAATGTAGATATTAGTCTTTGACTTTTTACATATCTGCAAGTATCTTCCTATCACCATGACAACTAAATGAAGTCTTGGCTGGTCAAGAAATCTTTGAGTTGGAATCCTTTTCTATCAGTAGTCTGTGGGTGTTATTCCACTAACTTCTACCTGCTGGTGATACAGACGAGGTCTGATTCTGTTTTCTTTATAATAAGCAATTTATTCTTTCTGTATGGAAGTTTGTATAAATTTTCTTTTTTTTCCTTAAAGTTCCAGAATCTTGCCAGAATATTGCTAGGTGTGCGTATGCGTGTGTGTGTTTATCAATCCAGCCTGGAACTTGGTATATCCGTTTAATCTGTAGACTCAGGTATCTGTTGTTCCAAAAAAATTTTTTCCTTTCACCAGTGTAATTATTGCTTTTCTTCTACATGCCTTTTTCTCCATGTGGATCTCCCATTATAATATGCCAGCCTTTTTGGATGTATCCTCAAGTCGCTTGTCCTTTCTCTCATGATTTTAATTGTTTTACATCTTTCCTCCAGGCTTTGAGATATTTTCTGCATTTCATCTTCTAGTCTCAGCAGTGATCATCTTCTCCTTTCATTCATGTACAGAATTAAGTTGGAAAATCTTTTATTTCCTTTTTTCTTCCTTTAGATATATTTTTGTTTCTTTTGTTGACTCAGTGGGGTTCAGGGTTGGTTGTGGAATATCCTAAGAGACACAGTCATAGATGTGGAAAGCAAAGTGATCTCCTCTCTTTGAGCTCATTATGTGGAGATAAGCCGTCCCTAAGTCTTCTACTGAAGCAGGTGGGAAGATACCCTGCTTCCTGGTCTTTGTAAATTCTCTTAGCCTCAGAGGCAGGGAAAACACAGACTGCTATTCAGTTCCTTCTTGGGACCATAGAGAAGTCACACATTCATGTAGGGCTGAAATCAACCTCTACTCTTAGGATCCACAAGATCTCTATGAGCCAAATTTTCCCTTTATTGATTTATTGGTTTGTTCTGGCCCTGGGGATTTCTAATGATGGTCTGCTTGTAGTCTTTGGGCAGGAGGAGATCCTGGCATCATTTCCTGCAGGACTCATACAGAGCCCACAGCCTCATTTTCATTCATATACCTATAAGCCTTTGCTGCCATGTGACAAAAGATTAGGGTCACTAGTTGGAGGAAAAGCAACTATATTCAAATTGCTGTCTTCTCAGTGTTCTAGTTCTGAACTACTTACTAAGCCTTTGGAAGACAAAACCACGTTTTTTGTCCTCCATGTCTAATTCCGTGACCTATGCATCATCATCATAATTAGGAAGGAGGAGAAGGCAGATAAGGAAGAAGAGGAAGAACAAGAGGGGTAGGAGAATAAAGAATATGAAGAAAAAGAAGGAAAGCAAGATAACACTGCCAAAAATCTTCAGAGCTGCTGAAGTCTTTTGAGACTGGTTCTTAGTACCAAGTGATTTCCTTAAATCAGCATCTGCATCTAACATGACCTTCTTACCTTCTTAATTGCCTAATTTTATTGGGTTGCGCACTCACAGGGCCTGTATTTCTGGATCTGTTAGTATATGAATGATTGCCTAATCCTTTCTTGGTGCTCATGGTTGTACAAAGAAGAGATTAGATGCTGGCTACTTGGGGCTAAAGGGCACATACAGGAAAGTCATCCTCATCAGCGTAATAGGCTCATTAATGTGTACGTATGTGTACATTTGCATGGGGTATCTGTGTGTATGTGTATGTGGGACTGCATAAATGATTTGGTCTTGTCTGATTGTAAATATTGATTTGACACTTCCTCTCCTTGATAGTACCTTGAAGAGATTATATTACCTGAGAATTCGTTAAGGATAACAAAGAATAAGTAAAAAAGCGAAATTTCTTTTTGGGATAAGTTTATAATTAACATGTACATGTTTATGTGGCAATTTACAAATCGTATGCATACATAACTTCACTGGTATTAATCACCAACCATTAATCACTGGGGCAACCATGGAACACTCAGCCAAGAGTGGCTGGGAAGCACCTCGCTCTTCTTTCCTTTTCCTGGATACATCAACCCCTGTATCTGTACTAGTCTGGCTGCTTCCCGATGTCAAAATTGAAAGCTTCACCATCAATTATTGTCTTTTCTCAACTTATCACAGCTCTGTGTCCAGTTCTTATATTATTAGATTTATGTCTCAACTGCATAGAGCTCTGATTCTGTTGTTCTCTTATTTTCTCTTCCTAGTACGTGTTGCATGAACACTTAAAAGGTAGGAAACGTGACTCCTGTGTGGTGGGGAGAGTCTTGGATTGGACAAAGTAAGGAAAAGGAAGGGAACAGCAACATTTTGGAGCCAAAGGTACAAAAATAATACAATGGGTAGTGTACATGTGCATGTGTGTGCACACACACTCACGCAACTATACACCGTGTCATTGTGCCTCTCTGCTGGCATGAATAATTTAAAAGTTATCCACATATCTAATCTGGCTAGCATAAATTACTTGAACCTTAGGAGATGCTTCCTCCAGTGACCATGGTTAAACTTCAGAATTGCTAAAGAAGTAAAATCTTCTCAAGGTATTTAAACATAGGATATGTTCTTACCCTGATGGTTGAGAGTTGTCCTCTTGCATAAAGGGTGTGATGATGGCTTCTCAAGCTCTTACTGCTAAACTTTTGATTCTATGATTGCTTAGAACTAGAGAAAAATTCCTGCATCAGGCCAAGGTTAAAAATGTAATTACAGTTATGCCACAGCTTAAGCCATTGGCATCTAGTAATCATCTGACTCATTCTTATCCATGGGTCAATTACACACATGCCTTTCTTTTATGAGACGCTGCCCTCAGCAGAAATAAAACACTAAGATTATTTGTTTAAAATGCTGCCCATTGACATTTGTCATCGACTACAAAAAACCCTTGGAAATGATATAAAGGGTGGAATTTTAATTGCGGATTAGGGGTAAAGTTTTCATTACCCCACTAACTCTGCCCTTGGATGCATGTGCATTGGTTTAGGAGGAAAGATTAAAGGATCTAAATAGCGATGACTAAAAGGGGTACAGTGAGTGTCACAAGAATTTACAAATGTTTGAGAGCTACAAAAAATAGCAAGGAGCTTTTGTGCACAGGTAATTGTAGATTTTTAAAGTTAGAAAGAATCTTGGAGATCACTGTCAAGGTTACAGGAGGGTTAAAATTAACAAAAATTTTAAAACTGTAGAAGCTTTCTAGCTGCAAAATAAACTTAATTTTCAAGGACTTAAACTTACTTCATGTATCATTATTTAGCTCAGCTTTTAAAACTCCCAAAGCAGCATTTAAAACTCAGCCTTTAATTGTAGGGAGAAAATATCCATAATAACATTTTAAGAATATTTTCTTTTCTGTATAGTTCCCATGGCATCATGAACAAGTTTTTTTCTTTTCCATTTAAAGCTTCCATATAGTCACAGAAGTCAAGATTGCATTATTATCCAGAGTTAAGCAGGAAAATAATCACAGAGTTTCATAGCTAGATCTAAAAGAAACTAGGATAGAAATTATGCATAGTGCTTATTTGTAGTTGAGTTGAAATTTCCTTACTGTTTCCTATCATGGGAATCTATGTTTACGGATTAACTATAGTGTCACAAGGTGGATGTCTACATTTTGTTTTCATGGAAAGGTCATGCTGTTCACTGTTACTTACGATATTAGCCATGTGTTTATCTGTGGTCAAAAGAACCAGTGCACAGCTTGACAAAGGTTTTCCTCTTATATGGAAAGGCTGTCTCCTGCTTTGTCGCTGTAACCTAATTATTTGACTTAGTCACCCTTTCATGCATGTTTCTGGTCAAGTTGATCTGTTTGCTGCTTTTGTTTTCCACAGTTTGGCGAACACCCTGCCTTAGTTGTAGTTGGCTTCAATATGGCCAGTCTACTTGAATACATCATCTTACACTCTCAAAATACTTTGTTTAGGAAAAAAGTGACCGACATGGAGAAGCAAAGAACACTGGATTAGCAATCAGTGTCTGGTCCAAAGTAGGCATTCAATTAAAAAAAGAGTTTTTTTGATAGATGAATGGCTTCTAGCCCCAGCTCTCTTACTATTTAAGAGAATTTGGGCAAGTTGCTTCATCACTTTGTTCCTATTTCTTTATCTGTTAAGGAAAAACCCTAATCCATTGACCTCAAGTTACCCTAAGGGGACTGTCACTAAAGCACTGATTATCACCCTTGCTGGGCAACCAAGTCACCTAGGAAAGCTTCTACAACTATGGATGCCCAGACTCTACCTTTAAAGAGTAGGTTTCAACTGATCTGAGGATGGTGCCCTTGCATCTGTGCATTTTAAAAGCTCCTCTGGTGGTTCTAATGTGCAGCCAGGTTTCAGAACAGGTGCCCAGAAGAAACCTGTCTAGTATCTTTATCCTCCCTGTGGAAGAAAGACTAATTCATCTGCTTAGATGGCTAAAGTCTGAAGACAATTGGTCCAAGTTTCTCTACTGGGCCGCACTAAAGGGTTTAAGATTTGACCTGTTCTCCTTTGAATCTGCCTGCCCAAAGTGGCATATTCTGGTCAGTCTTATAGAACGCTACTCAGGGGAAGACTCAGTCCGTGCAGGGGGAAGCCTGTGATTTGGGTTGCTTACATTCAATTTAAGCGGAAGAATACAAGAAGCTGTATTCTGCTTTGATAAGGCTAATATTTAGATCCCTATCTCAGGTCTATGTCAACTTCTCAATTCATTTTAAACTTGGGGGAAGGAAGGGGCAGGCTTAGATAAGCCACACCACGCACTAGATTCACCAAATCTAGTACTACCTCACAGGGTCATGAGTATTAAATAAGGGTAGGCTCTTCAATGTGTTTTGCAAACAGTGAAGCACCACCCAGATATGGACTTATCTAAGGTCTCCCACGAGATCTAAAATTCTGAATACACTGAGATGTAGTACAGACAGCATCACTTCAATGCTGGTAGGCCATTTATAGCACAGTATCAATACTGATTTTCTGTCACAGCAAATTAAAGGAAGGAGCATCCCATAGAGGAAACAGGGTGGAAGTGGGAATCCAGAAGACTGGATTCAAGATTCAGCTATGTGGAGTCTTGGACATGTCTCCCTGGGCTTGAATTTTTTTCATCTCAAATAAGTGAGTCAACTTCAGATTTCTAAGGATTCTTCTAGCTCTAACACTCTAGGGAATGCTGATAAATTGCTCATGAAGGTGCAAGTGACTGGTTGCATGCCTAAGACTCACATATCCTCTGAAAAATTCTGGCTTTCTACTTGGTATCTATAAAGAGAGAAGTCAGTGAAGAAAAAAAATTTTCTTGTGGCACTAGTTCTAAGGAGAAGTGGGTGGGTTAGAGAATGCTTTTATTCTCAGGAAGGAGGTTGGAGTTATACCTGGTGTTTTTTCTCTTGTTCCTCAAATTTCTAGGTCTATCTTCACCAAGAAGCCTTCCTATATACTAACCAGGCAAGTGCTGAGCTTCTTCCATCTCAGCAAATTTGAAATGTTAGCTGTTTTGCAAAGAATGTGCCTTTCCTACTCACTCCATTTACCCCAACTCAAAACCACAATATTCTTCCATATTCTGGATCTAGAAAAATGTCAGTATTCTAAGGTCACCAAAATAATGGCACTATAAAATAGTATTATGGGCCAGGCGCGGTGGCTCACGCCTGTAATCCTAGCACTCTGGGAGGCCGAGGCGGGCGGATCGTTCTGAGCTCAGGAGTTTGAGACTAGCCTGAGCAAGAGCGAGACCCCATCTCTACCAAAAATAGAAAGAAATTAATTGGACAGCTAAAAATATATATAGAAAAAATTAGCCGGGCATGGTGGCACCTGCCTGTAGTCCCAGCTACTCGGGAGGCTGAGACAGTAGGATTGCTTGAGCCCGGGAGTTTGAGGTTGCTGTGAGCTAGGCTGACGCCATGGCACTCACCCCAGGCAAGAGAGTGAGACTCTGTCTCAAAAAAAAAAAAAAAAAAAAAAAAATAGTATTATGAAGTGTTATAACATCAATGTGATCCATTAGAACCATATTACTCTGGGTTAAGATTGTATGATTCTGGACTAAATGCAAGAAGTAACTGACCTTAGCAAGATGATCTGACCCGTTTCTTATTAGAATGTGCATCTTATTAGAGTATGCATCCCTGTTGACACTGTGGAAGCAGAAGGAACGCCAGCAGGTCTAATTCATCTTTTATCCCTTCCATCTAGCACAAAGAGTAAATGCTAGCACATGCTTCATTATGTACTCAATTACATAACAAGTAATCAGGCAAATAACCAACATTATAAGGATTTTAGATTTTTTTAAAAAGTAAATGCTCATCAATCAAGACTAAAATACTGTTACTTTTCCAGAATACAGAATTGGATTCCAACAAAATACTTTTAATGAAATAAGGCACAATGTTTGATAAGGCAAAATTCACACAGAGGGTTTATTAATATAAGATCACATTCTTTTGTATGTCCGGGACAGGGGGGAAGGCACTAGAGTTGAAGTAGCCTAAATATTCTTTTGAGAGCACTTAGAATTACAAGGTAATATACAAATTTGATACAATAAACTGTATCTTATCTCAAAAATAAAACTTAATTGTTGAATGATGTTGACGAATTACATTTATTTTTACCATTAAGTTATAATTATCTATATATCTATAGATGTAGATCATAATTCACAAGATTTCAAATACAGAAAATTAAGAAATCAGAGCATAAAAATTTGATTGAAGTAAAAGTCAATAAATTTTGAGTATCCTTTGAGGTCCCAAACTTTATGAAAAGTTGAAACACTGGTTACTCTCAATTTTTCTCTGTTTTTCTTTCTCCTACAAAGTGGGCTCAGAAATGCAATGAACCTCAACTGCTGGCATACAAGTCTTTACATGATTGTTATAAAGTAACTGTTGAGGTTAATATTCTTTCTCAATAACACATCAATATGAATCATTTAAGTTAGTGAAAGGATTCTCTTAAACATCAATTGTAGACAGAATTAACCAATTTTATAAAGTTTTTGCAATACCAACAATAGCAATGTCAATCTTATCCCAGTATCTTCCTCCAGCTGGAATTTACAAAAAAAACAGTCTTACCCAATGTACTCATAGCCAAAGGAACAAATTAAGTTCTGTGAATGCAGATGGTCTTTCTACTATGGCTTTCTGATATGACAGTTTATAAATAACCTTCATTAAACTAATAGATTTTAATATTTACTAGATTGAATACTGTTCCCTACAAGAATTATTGAGACTGACCGATGCTAGTTGAAAGTCTAGTAGCACCCAAATCACTATTACCCTGTGAGTGTTCAATAATGTGTAATGTTAGCAAACTGTTATTTTTTACAATTCTTAGAAAATATGGACCAAGGAGAGATAGATAAAGAATGGAGATATTTATATATAAAAATATTAAAACATATCCCCTTTTCTACCTATATTACAAAGACTACAAGATATGCTAGGCCTCACAATATCTTCATATGATGCCATAAATATGAAGATGATTAGAAACTGCTGTCATCCTTCGGTGGCACCAGTTACATTTTTTAAATACAGTAACATATAAGAGAATATACCTTTTCACTGACTTTATTTCGGGGGACCCTGATCCTTATGGCTTTCATCTTCTGGGATAGTATGCATGATTGAGGTTCCCTCCCTAGAAGCCCTAGACGTGTACGCATTAGGCCATTTTAGGGGAAGGAATCTCTTGGCATCAGTCTTCCTCACCCAAGTCAAATTCAAAAGGTCATGAGGCTATCACAAACAACTTATTAAATGATATCATTCCCAAACTTTGGGTCTACAGTGGAGGATTTAAGGCACATACTTTCTGACAACTGAAATCACTGCAACCTTTAAAAAGATCATACAAAAAGAAAATTAAAAAGAAAATACAAAAATACAAAATTAAAAAGAAAATACAAAATTGCACGCTATAAAATTCATTGATGTTATATAGGGTACAGTGCTTAACACAGAAACAGTGAAGGTCACATACTTTTTTTTCAATACAGAGGGAATCAGAACTACGTGTTACAGGTCACAGTGCCTAAAAACCTACATAATAACCTTTACTGTTGTTAAATGCCGAGCACAACCTAAAAGCTCATTATTTTAGGCTAGATGGGGAGTAATATTTATACTGACCTAAAATCTCTACTTTTGGATGAGAAGGGGATCATTTAGCTACAAATTAGGTACTTCTAACTAAATGCAGCATAACTAATCTGATGTATATATATGCTATAATTGATAAAAGTTTTATCTACAAAGGGTCTTATGAAGATTTAGGAAAAACCACTAACTTTTTATATAAATAGCTATTACTAAAATGCTTTAAAAGATCAAACTTTATTTGCACTATTTGCTTAGTGTTTTAATTTTTTACATAGTGAAAAGTAAACATTAACCTAGGCTACCTGCTGTACCACAAATTCCAGGTTAATGAGGTATTACTTTCTCCCTTTGGGAAGAGCAAGGTTGGCTGTAAGGAAATCCTATTATTTGCTGGCCCTTCGCTATGGAGGAATGTGGATAATTTCCCAATAGTGGAGGCTGAATAAACTTAGTGATAAAGGCTTTTAAATGGTAGTCAGTAGGCCACTTAATAACTTAATTTTAAAACAATTCACTATTACTTTAAAGGGCTTTCTTGGCTCAGGACTATCCATAGGTGTCTGGTGACTTTTCTTTCCTTGCCCTTTGTTGCTTTTCAAGATTTCATTTAACACTCCAGCAATCAACCTTTTCCTTCTCTTCTTTTGTTTAAACCTGATTATTTATAATATCGGTAGAACTGGTCTGCAGTATTACAATGCACTATTGTGGACCACCTTTTACTTTTATTTACATCAACACAAAAATTTCTGAAATTTGAGACACAGTTTACAATGCAAATCTTTACTTCTGAATGTGGTAAAAAGAAGTTCTAAATATCAAGACTTGTACAACAAGACCTCTTCAGCACACATTTAGATGTAAAATATGACCAGTCAGCTTTGGATCTGCTTCCACTATTCAAAATACAGGAATAGTGAGAACCCTGACCAGCTGGTCCTTGTGTCAGCCAATTCCTGGCACCATGGAATCAAAATATTGTATTAACTAATCTTCCTATTTTATAAAATCCTAGGACTATCTCACCAACTCAGTTTGGTGATGCTGAGAGAAATGGATTCTAGGAATAAAGACTACTAAGAAATGTATAATGTATTCATTTCAATTTCAAATATTAGCAGTAAAGAATTCCATTCTAAATACAGTAATGTTTTGCTTAAGTAGTTTCAGTCACAGTTTTGGTCACTAAAATTATCCAAGTAGAGTAGTATCAAAAACTTATTTCATTACGAAAATTAGACTTTGCTGATTCTGTAAATGTCTTTTTAAAAGCCCAATTAAAGTTTAACTGTAATTGAACACAAACATGTGACTTAGGAACTAAAGAGACTGTCATTTTAAATACATAGTCAGCTATCTGACTTGAGAGCTGGTAATATGGTTTCTACATTATCAAGTCCCTTGTATCTCACCTTCTGATTAATTTCTATAATCATCAGTTATGCAAAAAGGGAAGGTGGGGGAAAGAAAATAGGAAAATCTTAGAAATTACTAGCAGCTCTTATAAAAGGTTAGGTCGAAGATTTTTAAAAAAGATAACACTAACAGTTAAAATGTAGGTTCATTAAAAGTTTACCAAAGACAGTTGCACCTTGATCACAGATTTTTCAACAGTACACAGAACTACATTTTGTTGAAAGAACACTGTGGTATACATCTGTAATATATAGCAAAGGCTAGAAACTGTTTCTGCTTGGACCTATTTATATCTGTAAAAGATGAAACAGTATATCTTCTTTCTAGGAAGCTGGAAATGGTATGTAAGGTTAAGTACTATATTTACATACCTACCAATTTATTTTACAAAGATAAACTCTTAGAAGACTATTCAAGCTGTTACTTAGGTCAAGCTGGTAATCTGCTTAAATAAGCAGAGGTATTTAAGCCAGAAAAATTTGGTCCTATCAATTTAGGTATTTTACTATGAATACATTATTTTCTATGAAAATATTTTATGTATCTTAACTAAGTCACTTACAAAACATTTTAGTTTGTCACTTAGGCAGGGACTAAGTCATCTTTACCTTCCATAATTATGCAGTTTGCAGCATGCTGTGGCTCAGATGGAAAAGTAAGCAAAGACTTTATTATCTCTATTTTATGATATAAGCACTCATGTACTACTTTGCTAGGCAGTAGAAACATTAGATTACTTCTATAGACATAAAAAATTTCTGAACCAAAAAGAAAAATTACTACATTGTAACAAGGTAAAGGGGAAGGGATTCACTCTATAGCAGCGTTTCACAACTGCAGTTCATGAAACTCTCATGTTTCATGAATTAACATACAAATAAACACATAAACCCTGAATTATCCTATACTACAGTTTCTTCTACAATAAAAAATATATATGAAAAATCCTAATACACATATATATCATTGTTGTACAACAATCTGCCTTTAAGAAATGATGTGCCCATACTTAATGATCTTGAGATTAAAAAAAAAAAATGATGTGCCCAGTCATGAATGCCAGCAGTCAAAAAAGAGATCTGATGTTCTAACACTTATCTGATCTGTATATACTGTATATTTAGCAGTTACCAACAAAACATTATGTTATTATAGGTTGGTTATCTAATGATTACTAGTAAATGTTGTGTACTTTATAATATCAACTTATAGTTGTGCTATATTATTCAATATTTATTATAATTTAAACTAGTTAATAAAAATTTGGTAATTTCTAATGGCAATTAATTTGTGAAACTATTTTTCTGCTATACTTTAAAGATATAATATAGTTAATATATTTTTTTCTACTTTATCAATACTTGATTTTTAAAAAGTATTCCATGGCTTAAGTAGTTTTGGAAACTATTCTGTTGTGTATAAACACAATGACTCCTTCCTCCAATTTTATTTGGCTTCTTGTCATGTTTTTCTAGTTGTATTATGAATAGTTTCTCTTTTAAATGTAAGGAAAGTTCCAGTTCAGCCGATTACACAGGCAAAGGAGTCATTTTTTTTCCCCACTCAGCTTAATGCAAGATATAAAGCAGCTTTTCTAGCTTACATTTCTTCCAGAATTTTCTGTCAAAAACTATTATTCTGTCTTACGATGAGAAGATTAAGATTGTGGCCTCCTATTAAGTATAAAAGTGATGTGCTTAGAAGGGATTACTATACATTCGAATAAAAAAATGAAGTTAAAATGGCCATGAGATCAGATATTGGATATATAGTTGTTGACCTAGTTCTGTTAAAGCATATTTTAAAGTGTTCTGTATAGTAGGTCATGTTTTAGGTTACTCTGACATAATTTCTTGAATAAATTTCTATATCCTTGCTAGGATTAAGGCACTATAACAGTCATTGTTGGATTACATGTTAATAACAATAATATAGAACAAAGGAGAAGAACTGAAGAGTCTTAATATCCCACTTAAAAGTTATATCCCTTACTTTACCAGCTAGTTCGTCAGAAAAGTTTAGGTCCTATGCAACCATGTGTGAGCTTATATGAATAGCTGTGTAATCTAAACATATGGGCAATATAAGAAGGGAGGGCTAATCCTGATAATGGTCAACCCGAACCCCAGGACAACTCTGGTAATAGCTACAGCTTTGATAACTTCCTGCATTCTTCATCTCAACTGCTACAAGTTACACTACTCATACTCATGGCTTTTCATAGCACTGCTCTTCAGAATGTACCATTCTACTGTGTGATTAATGCAAAACTAGAGTGAAAATTACAAACAATCAGCCCAATTTGGAACTGCCATTCAGAGTAAATTACATTCAAAGAATCCAAACATGGAACTGGACTCATTCCTGCTGAATGGGTAGATAAAACAAAATCTTTTACATCATCCTCGACTCTTTCATAGACACTCAGAATGAAGATAAGGTTTCCAGTAAGCTTCAAGTTCTATTTTCTTTTTTAACCACTTTTGCTCAGTTTTTTAGTATTTCACATCACCCTTGTTCAACCAAGAAGAACTTTCTGCATTCTGTGTGCGGCAACACTAGCCTCATCTTCTGAGTCAGATTCGCTCTGGGATGTGGAGCTGTGAGAGGCAGAACTGCAAGGGGAAGAGCATTCTGGAGAACACAAGTAGTGCATCAGTGGGAGGCGATATTTCCCACAAAAGTCCACAAATTTAATTTGTCTGACACAGCAGTCAAAGTAGACTCCTAGAGAGAAGGAATACAAAGTAATCATTACAAAGCAAGGAACCACAGTTTCTTTTTCGACCCTTCTCCAGCATTCTGGAGAAATGTCACAAAAGTCTTCTCTTTTGTGAATTTTAAGCAGAAATAGTACTTGCATCTATAGGTGCGTATAGACCTACTGGAAGGTCTTAGGGCAATTTGGCTGCAATGAGAAGGCAAGGAGATTTATCTTAAAGGGAGCAGGCACACAAAGCATACTGTTTACTTAGCTTCTTTTTCTGGGTGACTTTGGGGGACAGTGGCTAAGGGAGATTATAAGATACTAAACTGCCCTTCCACTATTTCCCAACCTACCCCCTTTGGTACTACCTTACAGTCAGGAGACTAAAACAAAACAAAAACTTCTTTAATAATGATCTTAAAGAATTAGTTATTATACACAAAATTTGCACAAAGGAGATGGCTTCTGGTACCCCTGTTCTTATGTACTTTCAAGGCAAAATTGAAAGAAGCAAAATGCCATTTCACATTTCCAACAGGCTTTAAATCTACAGGCCTCAAAGCTACTGCTATTTCTCTGATGATCTCGCTCTTGATTCTCACACCATTATATATTGTCAGGTAGACTGAAAGTAGTAGTCAACTCTTTTGATTCCTGAGTTAGTGCTCCTAAACTATGGCCCATCAGCTAAGTAAAAACAGAGCTAGAGCTTAGAGGAAAGCAGAGATTGCTATGCCTCTGGGATCTAGTTGATCCTTAAAAAGATACTGCACATCTCTAACACAGAAAGACTATCATAATGATTGCAGTAAAACCAGAACACTTAGAACTTTGGGTCTCACTGCCTTTTTGGAAGGGAATCTCAACCTTTAAACTCCACTAAGTTTCCTCTGGCACCAACTACTGTATATTTACCATGTAAAAAGCCAAAACAAAAAGACGTGGTCTAAGCGAAGGAGAAAAAATGATTTTTATTTCTATTTTTTTTCCTGATACTGCCCCACTAACATTGTAGTTTTCTAATCTTGTAGTAAGTATATAACTCGTAATAGTTTAAAGGGGGAAATTTGTGGTACATTACATTCAACAATTTAGGAAAGCAGATACATTCAATAAATTCATTAATCAACAGATTGATAATAAATCTCCCCAAAATGTGTTAGCTTCCTAGAAATAGATGTAATAATAAAATAAAGCATTATGGATTTACTGTGAGCTAAAATAGTACAATACTTTCTTATCATTTGTAAGATCTCAGACTATAAAAAGAAAACACCTCACAAAATATAAAAGCACTTTGGTTTAACTTCCAGATCGATAATGAATCTGAGGAGAAAAATGTCAAATGATTCATCTTACATATTATTTCAGATTTTAAACTGATAATTTTTAAATCATTTTTGTTCCTGAGATAAACAGCATACCAGTATACTAAAGAAGTCATTAAGAAACCATTTCAGAGAGAAAACAGAATTCTTACAGAGGTTCATTTCTAGAAA